>JASVEL010003233.1:0-229619 GCA_032618575.1 Nicotiana noctiflora
GGTTATACTTATATATGAGGGACTTTATCGAATTGTTAATGATCCATTATGTTTCATGCTGCATTTATTAGTTTACCATTAAGCTAGTATTTTACCCAGCTCCATCTGTCAGTCTTGTTTTGAGCCAATTATGGATGAAAAGCTTCAAAACTCTATGAGTCCTGCTAACTTGGTTATGCTAGGAGCTGTATTCTTCTTTCACAAGATTCTCCACATAGAATGTTGGTTTTCACATCTAAAAATGATGATATTTATTATTCATAGTCTGCATATCCTGTTGTGGACTAATATATACAGGGCTTTGGTTTGGTATCTAGTCTTGACTTGTTGTTTCTGACATGTTTCTCAAAAAAGACTACTCATATACTCCCTCCGTTTCAATTTATGTGAACCTATTTGATACTTATGTGTAAATATGTCCTAATCCCATATGTAGTAGGTTTATAATATGTCCTAGTTTGATATGTAGTAGGAGTAGAATATGTATTATATATAGGGCTCATTGTATCATTGTTAATACATCAATAATATATTCTTCTTCCGTGCTTTCTCACATGGTATCAGAGCCACCGTGAGAAATTAATCGTTGTGCGTCATTCCAACGATATCCGGAAAGAAATAACTCAGTCACCGTGCAATTTTCCGGTGACCTAAGTGACTAATTGCATAAAAGTCACTAATTATCAGTGTTGTGCAAAATCCAACACCACCAAAAGCTCCCCAACATAATTCCGACCAAACCCCCAAAAATTTCACCGGGAAAAGCCACCGCACGCGCCCCCACGCGCCTGCCGGAGCACTGCCGCCGGCGGCGCGTGAGGGCCCTTCCAGCGTCGGCGCGTGAGAGCCCTTCCGGCCAGAATTTCGAAAAACTTCTTTTGAACAGTGTGTTCGTCTGAGCATTCCGAGCCTACCCATCCTGTTTTCGTTTGATTCCGACCACTTTGAATTTTTTCCGGTAGCTACAGTACTTTTTCAGCAAACACATTATTTTCAGCATTTGTTTCAAAGAATTTTCAGTTGATTCTTTTTGTTATCGGGTGATAATCCAACCATGTCTTTGGGAATCGATGCTTTCGGGTCTAGAAACCCGGGTTCTGGCAGTTTCGGTGTTATGATTACCTCAGAACCTTTAAGATCATTTAACAAAAAAGCCTAGCGAAGGTGATGAAAAGGCCAAAACATAGTGGGAGAAGGTCGATGCTCAGTTATGTAGTATCCTGTGGCGATCTATTGATTCCAAGTTGATGCCCTTGTTCCGTCCATTCCAGACATGTTATTTAGTTTGGGAAAAGGCTCGTAATCTCTACACTAATGACATATCTCGTTTCTATGATGTAATATCGCGAATGACAAACTTGAAGAAACAGGAATTGGATATGTCTACTTACTTGGGAAAAGTACAGGCAGTCATGGAAGAATTTGACACATTGATGCCAGTCTCTGCTAATATTGAAAAGCAATAAGAGCAACGACGGAAGATGTTTCTAGTTCTTACACTAGTTGGACTCCCTAATTACCTTGATTCAGTACGTGACCAAATTTTGGCTAGTCTAACCGTCCCCACAGTTGATGAATTATTCTCTCGATTACTTCGCCTTGCTGCAGCACCCAGCCACCCAGTAAGCTCACCGCAGACACTTGACTCATCTGTCCTCGTATCCCAATCAGTGGACAATCGGGCATCTCATACTATGGAGAATAGACGAGGAGGAGGTCGTTTTGGAAGATCTAGACCCAAGTGCTCTTATTGTCATAAACTTGGACACACTCGTGATGTATGCTATTCTCTACATGGCCGCCCACCCAAAAATGCTTATGTTGCTCAGACTGAGACTATAGGTAACCAGGGATGTTCTTTATCTGAAGGGGAGTATAATGAGTTCCTTCGATATCCCATATACTCTGTTCCCCCTCGTGTTTTTGGAAGCACTTGTTTCGTTCATAACTTAGCCCCTGGAAAAGATAAGTTAGCTCCTCGTGCTTTCAAGTGTGTCTTCCTCGGTTATTCTCGTGTTCAGAAGGGATATCGTTGTTACTCACTTGATCTTCGTAGGTACTTTATGTCCTCTGACGTCACATTTTTTTAGTCTAAACCTTTCTTTACCTCTTCCGACCATTCTGACCCCCTTGATATATCTGCGGTCTTACCTTTAAGGAACCTACTATAGCTCCTCCTTCTCCTTCCGCCACAGAAGTCTTACACGAGTCTCCTATGGCTCCTCTATCCATTCCGGCCGTTGAGGAGTCTTGTGTGGATCCTCCTAGACTCCCTGCCACAGGAACACCACTTTTGACATATCATCGTCGTTCGCGCCCAGCATCAGGCCCAGCTGATTCACGTCCTGCACCTGACCCTGCTAATACTGCGGACTTGTCTCCTCTTAATCAACCGATCGCACTTCGGAAAGGTATACGGACCACCCTTTATCCTAATCCCCATTATGTCGGTTTGAGTTATCATCGTTTGTCATCACGTTATTATGCTTTTCTATCTTCTTTGTCCTCTGTTTCCATCCCTAAGTCAACAGGTGAAGCATTGTCTCATCCGGGATGGCGACAGGCTATGATTGACGAGATGTCTGCTTTACATACGACTGGTACTTGGGAGCTCGTCCCTCTTCCCTCCGGTAAATCTATTGTTGGTTGTCGTTGGGTGTATGCAGTCAAGGTTGGTCGTGATGGTAATGTTGATCGTCTAAAATCTCGTCTTGTTGCCAAAGGATATACTCAGATATTTGGGCTCGATTACAGTGATACCTTCTCTCCTGTGGCTAAGATAGCATCAATCCGCCTTTTTCTATCCATGGTTGTTGTTCGCCACTTGGCCCTTTTATCAGTTGGACATTAAGAATATTTTTTTACACGGTGACCTTAAAGATGAAGTTTATATGGAGCAACCACCCTAGTTTGTTGCTCAGGGGAGTCCCATGGCCTTGTATGTCACTTGCGCCGGTCACTTTATGGTCTAAAGCAGTCTCCTCGAGCCTAGTCTAGTAAGTTTAGCACAGTTATCCGGAATTTGGCATGATTCGGAGTGAAGCTGATCACTCTGGATTCTATCGGTATTCTATTTCAAGTCTATGTATTTATCAGGTGGTCTATGTTGACGATATTGTTATTACCGGCAATGATCATGATGGTATTACTAAATTGAAGCAATATCTCTTTCAACACTTTCAAACTAAGGATTTGGGCATATTAAAGTATTTTCTGGGTATTGAGGCCGTTCAGTCTAGCTCAGGTATTGTGATCTCACAGCGAAAGCATGTCTTAGGTATTCTTGAGGAGACAGGAATGACATGTTGCAGACTCATTGACACTCCGATGGATCCGAATTCTAAACTTATGCCAGGACAGGGGGAGCCTCTTAGCGATCCTGCAAGATATAGACGGTTGGTTGGTAAATTAAATTACCTTACAGTGACAAGACCTGACATTTCCTTTTCTGTGAGTGTTGTGAGTCAGTTTATGGATTCACCGTGTGATAGTCATTGGGGTGCAGTTGTTCGCATTCTTCGGTATATAAAATCAGCTTCAGGCAAAGGTTTATTGTTTGAAGATCGAGGCCATGAGCAGATCGTTGGATACTCGGATGTTGATTGGGCAGGATCACCTTCCGATAGACGTTCTACGTCTGGATATTGTGTCTTAGTAGGAAGAAATTTGGTGTCCTGGAAGAGCAAGAAACAAAATATGATTGCTCGGTCTAGTGCAGAAGCAGAATATCGAGCGATGGCTATGACGGCATGTGAGCTAATTTGGATCAAACAGTTGCTCAAGGAGTTGAAATTTGGTGAGATTAGTCAGATGGGACTTGTTTGTGATAATCAAGCTGCTCTTCATATTGCGTCAAATCCAGTGTTCCATGAGAGAACTAAACACATTGAGATTGACTGTCACTTTATTAGAGAAAAGATACTCTCGGGAGATATTGCTACAAAGTTTGTGAAGTCGAATGATCAACTTGCAGATATTTTCACTAAGTCCCTCACTGGTCCTCGTATTAACTACATATGTAACAAGCTCGGTACATATGATTTGTATGCACCAGCTTGAGGGGGAGTGTTAGATACTTATGTGTAAATATGTCCTAATCCCATATGTAGTAGGTTTATAATATGTCCTAGTTTGATATGTAGTAGGAGTAGAATATGTATTATATATAGGGCTCATTGTATCATTGTTAATACATCAATAATATATTCTTCTTCCGTGCTTTCTCAAAGTCTGGAATTTGATTTGGATTGGTGAAGGGTTCGGAAGATAAATGACAATATTCTCAAGTTGCAGTCTACTGAAAGAGGTGGATCTAGGATTTCTAAATTATGGGTACACTACAGAAAAAGCAAGGAAAAAGAAAGTACTATATGGGAACCATTCGATGTTATTTTGGATAAATAACTTAAATTCAACGAGGTGCACCATTCAACCTTTTTGGATTATGGGGGACAACGCATAATATTAGATCAATTTTATGAAATACATACCTAATTTGGCGGAAAGACCATGGGTTCACGTGCACCGTGTGAGAATGCATGTGAGAAAAATCTATTATTGATATTCTGTTTATTATAATACAAGAAGCCCTATTTATACAATACATATCATACTTCTAGGTGGGACTAGGACTAATTCATATTATGTACATAACTATCTAACTAAAAACGGCCTAGTTCTGCCCGAGTCCACGCATGGCAATCTTCTTAAGTTGGCCAACACACCACTGTTTTTGACCACTATACAATTATTCCCCTTAAACAGAAACCTTATGTTTGTGTAGAACAATTCTTGACTAGTGTCAGAACCCTATATATGAAAATATACACCTTATTTCTCACTTCTCATAGCAAGAATATTGACAGCTCTATCACATGTTGTAGAAGGATGCTCCTATCGAGTTAACATAACTCTTGTGGACATCGATAGTGTAGTGCTAGTTTTTAAAAGCCCATTTGTATGTACTTATTTAGCTATATACTTATTCTTCTTATTCCATGGAAACTAATTGTCTTCTGGTTATCAATAGCTCCTAAAAAGGTCTTATTCCAACAACAAGCAACAATACCCAGTCCCAAACAGCTATATGGATCCTCACTTACCACATTACTCCATCTAAATCATTTCATGCCAATTGTATGCAAATTAAAAAGATATCATTCTTTTTGTTGCCTGTCCTGGAATTTGTGTTTTTGAGCTTTCCTCAATTTGCTGGAACTTATTTCTTATGTAACTAGAATTCTCTTCCTTCGTCACTTTCAGGACTCATTGGAACATTTTGTATAAGTGATCCATGTGCTTCATTGTCCAGTATACATCTGACAACTAAGCACGGTATGGGAACCTTCTCAACTCTTCAATTTTTTTTTATGAAGCCGTCTCAACTATTCAATTTGATTTTGAGTTATGGTTCAGTTTGGTTTTCTGTGAGTTATTCAATTGTTTGTTCAATTTATCAACCATCTTGTTTAGAGCCGAATCATGAATATCTGTTGCTTTTAACTTTAAATATGAAGCCGCCCTTTAATAAGATGATTATAGATAACTTTGGGAGTTACTTATGAAAAAGATAGCATTAGAAGTTACTCATAAATAGAGAACATTAGATTCACTTTCTGGCGAGCGTTTTCAACCATCTTCGGCAGGTTAAACTATGGTTTAATCTGAATTTGCGTAAATCTGTTTTACGCATTAAATCTGAAGCTCACTCTTAAGTATAGATATTAAGATAAAATTAAAAGCTGCCTGTTGTTCTTGAGATATTTTGCTGCTGTTATTATTGCAAACTTTACTTGTTTTCCATGTTTCATGAAACTGGTCTATTAACTTAAATGTGCAGAATAGTTTACTACATTCAAGTCCATCTCAGAAGTGTTTTCACTTTATCTTTATCCACTTTAAGATAATATAGCATATCTAAATAGTGAGGCATCAGGACTGCAATTAGAATCGACATATCTAAATAGTGAGGCATCAGGACTGCAATTAGAATCGCCCCTAGGGCTTTGGTCTAGGGGTAAGAGCGTGGCGCGTGATGTGTGGGTTTTGCGCATGTCACAGGTCGAACCCAGACAAAAGCCTTGTAGTTGAGAAGGGTAGAGGGGCGAGCCCATTATCCACCTAGATTTGAACCCGTGCGCCACTGACCATTGGGGATTTCGGAGTTCAAAAAAAAAAAGAACAAGTATTACGGAATATTTCCTTTCCTGACTGGATGGTATGTTTCCTTTCCTTAACTGGTCAGAAACCCAAAATATTACTAGAAAAGCACAAGGAGACTAGATTCGAGTAAATAGTACTCAGATGTACCAACTATTGGCTCATTTTTCTAAAATCTTACAGTTAGAGTAGGCTGAACTAGTTAAGAGGATCAACCTTATCAGTTGACTTTTGGCTGTCAGGCTTTTTAATGGTCTTTGGACCTTATGTACATGACTCCATAAGTTAGCTCATGAAACGAGAATTGTCCAAACCATATAAAGAGACTACAACTCGTACCCTAAACTTAACACCCCTCCATGCCAGAACTGGAGATTTGGAGTGTTGATAACATAATATTGGGTCCCTACATTGGGTAACTCAACATCAGGGATAGCAAGGGACACTGCTGGTTCTGACTCCATATTAATTAAAACAAAAACTGGACTTTGGATCTACCTTAACCCCAAGGGCTAGCTCATGAGTTGAGAATTGTCCAAGATCAGATATAAGGAGATTGCAACCCATACCCACCAACTTTGGTGCTCAACAACGAGTGTGTTGGTTGCTTATTTTGTTTCTCTTTTCATGCTAACCTACTTCAGATAAACCTTAATTTTGCTGAAGATACTTAAAGTATTTGCCTTGCTTTTGCTGAAAGATACTTCAGATAAACCTTAATTTTGCTGAAGATACGTATTTGCTTTGCTTTTGCAGGGATGAACATTAGTGTGAAGTAATAGATACAGTACAGAGTTTGAGAGGCTAGGAGGTTCGATATTTTTTTTTAACTGTAGATCTTGTAGTGTGAATTATACTGTGTACTTGGATTACTGTTAGTTTGGTTGAAGCAGCAGACGAGTTTTCATTGAAGGTTCATCTTTTGTAATTGTTGTAATCATATGTTTCGTCATAGTAGTGCACAGATGAAGAGCATTTTCTCTTATTTTAGAATCCCGACAAAATTCATTTTGTACTGATCTTTGAGTTTCTATTGTGAACAACGTGTAGTGTAGTAGCAATTTCTGCTGTATCAAGTGCATTTTACAAAGTGTTTGAAGTATTAGATTCATTAGTGGTTCTAATAGAAGCTTGTTACAAATAAGATCTTTCCGTAGCCGTAGCTGCCCCCACTGGTGGTGCTGCCGCTGGTGGTGCTGCAGCTGCTCCTTCGGTTGAGTAGAAAATGTTGATCGGAGAAATCGCTTGTACTTAGGCATGTTTGATCCTCAACGATGAGGACATTCCCTGCTGAGAAGATTTCAAGTATTGTAAAAGCAGCAAATGTTACCGTGGAGCCTTACTGGCCGCTCTTGTTCTCCAAGCTTTTGCTGAGAAGAGAAACCTCTCAGATCTTATTACTTATAAATTTCCCTTTGTCTTCATTATAATCAGAAAATTGACTTTGGCCTCGTGTTTGCCATTGTTAGCACGTTTTTGTGTTGATCCTTGACTTGGACTGAAACTAGGCAATAGCGATTTAGCTAGCTAGTTGTCCTCACGGGGCTTGTCGAAATTAGTCCCGTGGCTAAGAGATAAATTATCAATTAATCTGGCTTACATTGAATTTGGTAAAATGAAATGGTTGACCCTATAAAACATGATCTCTTAGGACATCTCCAATCTTTATCCCATTTTTTGTTCCCAAAATGGAGATTTTTCCATTTTTGGGAACAACTTACTCCAACCGTTCCCTCATTTTTTTCTCAACATTTTTATATTATTCTCTTTCTTTTATATTATATTATTATCTTTCATTTCAATTTTATTTTTAATTTCCATTAAACAAATTTCATCTTTTATTTTTATTAATTTGTAATTTTTATAATTAAACAATTCCATAAAATTTTAAATAGTATAATTTGTAAGCAATTATTATAGATTAACTAATAATTCAAATAAAAGTAAAATCATTGTGATACAAGATTAATTAAATACATAATACATAACGATAAAATTCATTTGAAACACTATATAAATATTCAACTTCAATGTATTTTCATTTAATGTATTTTCAATCCTCACATTTCAATTTTAGTAATATCTAATATTTTATATTGGTACCTTTCAATTTTAGCAAATCTAACATTTTTATAAAAATAATAAATGCAAGAAAATTAATTTTTTTTGTACAATTATAACTTATAATAAAATTAACTTACAATTTTACATAAAAATAATAAATGCACGAAAATTAATTTATCAAAATTATACACCAAAGTTAAGATATAATATTAATATTATAAAATCATTACATAAATATAATTAAGTATATATAAAGAGATAAATTACAAGATTAAATAATAAAATAATAATAAATAAGTGATGAATAGTAATGAGGGAGATGAATAGTGTACCCCATATTTATCTCCATTACGAGTGATGGGGGCAAGGTTGGAAACGACCTTAGTAGCTCTTGGCATATTAAGATTTTATGCATCTAACTTAATGTTTTTTAAAGTTTCTTTCCAAAATTGTCTTCCCTGGACGTTACTTTATCGGATGGTCTCTTTGGACGTTAATTACCTATTAGATAGTTCGATTGTTTTTGGACTATAAATAATTTTGTGTTTTATTTTCTAAAGTGTGAGAAATAGAAAATTTTTTTGTTTTCTTTCTTTTGTGCTGAGTTTTCTTCTCATAAATCTTTGTTGTTTCTGCTTCTAGTTATACTAGAAGAGCTTGTTAATCCTGGGAGATATGCCTAATATTATTCATCTCGGTGTTGACGAAATATCCTTAAAGACGGTATCTTTGACACGCCTCAAGCTAAATCTTTTATTCTCCACATTCATCAAATTTTTCCAACAATATCAACAACAACAACAACCCAGTATAATCCCACAAGTGAGGTTTGGGAAGGTAATATGTACGCAGACTTTATCCCTATCCAGGGACAAAAAAGCTATTTTCAGGAGACCCTCGGTTCAAGACTCAACTGCGAAGTGTTGTGGCCTTTCATTTGGCCAGATGCCAAAAGTTTTATTAAGTCCTTGGCCAATTCTGTATGATTTCATTTTCTCCACAGTGCACGTTAGTTGTTTGAACAGTTCAATAAATTTCTTTATTTGACTTTTTCCCTTGGCAGCAACTATCTTTTTCTAGTATCTTTTTCAACTTTAAGTTGTTCACACCGACACGTTGCCCAATTGGGGATGAACATATCCACTATCTCTAGAGATAATGCCAAACACTTTACTAGTGCATCCGCCATGTAGATTAAAAGCAACATTAGTTACAATTGAATGGTAAGTGAGTTACGTCCAAGAATATAATTCAAATGAAGTTTGATTAAAGTCTAAGGTTAGTTAAGTATGTCGTTGGTAAGCATTTTGAGAGCAAGGGTGACTATATTACTAGTATTATCATTGCACAAAGCCGATCATCTTGTGACTATTGAAGACGAACTAAATCAAATAATGTTATCTTTTAATCTTTCAATTTCGTTTATGAAAAACTAAGGTCATCTCTCCCTCGTTTATGTTATGAAATTCAATGGAGGTACTCCCTCCGTTCACTTGACATATATACTGAAAATATTAGTTGTCGCTTTACACATATTAAGAGAAGACAAAAAAAAATTCATATTATACCAACAATATTTAATACTCAATTCACATCATTTTTCAATCCAATAAAATATGCATTAATCAATATGGGTATCATGGTAAATTATGCACTTCATTTATTATTTCTTACGGGGTGTGAAAAGTCAAAACGTGCCAAGTAAAAGTGAACGGAGGGAGTATTATATATTTTCTTCCGTGTAAGTCAACAACAACAACAACAACAACAACAATGACGACCTAGTAAAATTCTACTAGTGGGGTCTGGGGAGGCTATTGTGTACGCAGACCTTACACTTACTCCGAAGGAGTAGAGAGGTTGTTTCTGAAAGACCCTCGGCTCAAGAAGATAAAAAGAGACAATATCAGTATCATCATAGAAATCATAGGTAAAATATCAACAACATGAAAACCAGAAGATAGATGTAAGCGGTAGCTAGTAAATAGACCCGGCACTATGAGAAACAAAAGAGTAGTAAGACACAACATTGCCACTAGCTATCTTAGACAAAGACATACCATACTAGTCCCACAAAGGTACAAGGTAAGGCAAGACTCAATTACTCCATAACCTAAAACTCCAATACTCGACCTCACATCTTCTTATCAAGGGCCATGTCCTCGAAAGTCTTAAATATTGCCATGTCCTGCCTGATCACCATTACCAAATACTTCTTAGGCCTCCCTCTATCCCTTCTCGTGCTCTCCACAACCAGCCGCTCACACCTCCTTACCGGAGCATCTGCGTCACGCCCCAAATTGAGGGGCATGACCGGCGCCTGACCGGGAAGCCCCAATCAAGCGGATCTGGGTGCCTTTCTAACCCACGCGTTGCCCTTGTATTGCTTATTACTTAAAAACCAAAGAATTAACCAACTCATAATTGAAATAACAGTTTTAACAAACATAACAACACGCTTAGTTTCTTAACAAGTTTACAATTTACAACGCCCGACATATATTTACATAAGACCATAATCCCACAGTTTACTGTCTACAGAGCCTCTAAGATACAAAAGGATGATACAATACTTGCCGGTAACAAGGCTCCGGCTATACCTTATAAAATTAAAATAGAAATCCAAAAAAGTGGCGAGAGTCACACAGGGCCCCGAGAGGAAAGGGGCTCACCAAAACGGCCAGTGGAAGATGAAGAATGCGACTACCGATGAGCTGAAGTGCCTGCTACGGATCCATCTACAATCATAACACGAATGTAGCGTCCCTGGCAAAAGGGACATCAGTACACTGGAATTGTACTGGTATGTATGGACAAGCTTTGTCCTAAGTAAACTTAAGCCATAAATCAAATAAATCACGATAGTAAACAACCAACGATTACACCAAGTAATAACAAAGCAGCCAATCACGTTCCCACACTTACTTTGTTTCAAGAAATCCTCAGCCCATGTACAATTAGAGATCAACAAGGAAGGCAACAACCAAACATAAATGGAAAGCGCAATCAAGTCAAACAAAGGGGCAATCGGTGCCCCACAGGTTGCAAACTCTCCTGTCGTCTCCTTTCAGAATTTCACATCAATGATTTCACAATTTGTATTCATATCAATTTCAATGGTAATTTCGATTGCTTTCCACCCATATTACCTCGGCCACCCTTATCACCCCAACCCACACCTTATTACTTCGTGTTGCGGCGCGCAACCCGATCCCACCGTACAGTTGCAAATCACAGCAATCACAAACAACAAACAAGAGCACTACACAAAGATCACAAACAAGGGCAGTAAGCGACTTACAAATTAGTTCATGTTTCCAAATACTTTTCAAGTCGGTACCACAACAGGGTTATAATGTTTCCATATCCGAGAGTATCAATACAAATATGTGCAATAGTATATCAACAATTCGAGTTGTTTTCGTTAATTTTCCACAAGAAGCCAAGTATGCCATCACTACTATTGTCCTCAATTTTTACCAATTAAGATTTCCTTTTTCATCTTTTGGTTCACATCCCATACCACACAACACATAGTTCAAACCAATTGAACACCCAACAACTAAATCAAAAGAATTACACAACAACTCTCATAATTGTCATATACCAAATGAATTGTACACATAAGGGCGATTTCACAAGGATCAAAGTTACCCATACATACCTGGAGTCGAATTTACTTCCTTCAATCTCCTACTTTAGAAATATAGGCCGTGAGCACATTGGCATTCATTTTACAGTATGATCACGACCGGGGTATATTTGAAGTTCACACCACTATTCGCGGACACCAGGGGATTAATTTACAGACCGTGAATAAAGCCAACACTTTTGTTCATGTGAGAAATGAACCATCTACCATATGTTGTGTGCACATGCCATGAAGTGCTTTCAACAAGTTGATTTAGGGGAAACCAACTATGTTGATAGGCAATACAGTGTTGTTGCATACGTAAGCACATATAGTGGCCAGTTGTAGCCATTGGTGCTGAGCATTATTGACTGTTGGGACCATCTAAAATGATGTGTAACAAGGACTATTTGCGCAAGTTTCAAGTGTAAAAGAGAACGCATATACAGAACCGAATGGCTGTTAGTGATATCGTTTATGCACTTAAATGTGGCATATGCTCCCAAATAGGACACAATCGTCGTAAATGTCCTTCAGCTGGTCTGGGTGGCGTTGGTAATCCATCTCCTGGTGCAAGTTCGTCTAATGTACCCAACTATCAATGATACACCTAGTATTTTGTTTTTGTAATTTTTTTTGTAATAAGTGTCTGTACTTGTTTATGTTGCAATATCTATCAAATAAAATAATATTCCACAGTCTTGTTACATCTTATTTTTTGATATGACCTTTTGAATTGGGATGATATGATAGTTCCAACACTAAACTTATTGGTGTTAGTAAAGAAGACCAATCTGAAGATTGAAATTTTATAACATAATATTCGAAGAGATAAAAGCAAAACAACCATAACTAAAAGCAACATACATGAAAATAAAAGATAATAAAGGATAAATCAAGATAATGTTGTTTCATTTCATAAAAATCAATATGTATAGCGCGGTTAAATACAACGTTTAGTGAGTTGTCTTGTCGGTCTGAAAAGCTGACGGATTGCAAAAATGCTATTTCACTTTAGAAAAAATAAATATGTATAGCGTGGTACAATACTACGATTTTTGTGTGGTCTTGCAGGTCTGAAAAGCTGACGGACTGCGAAAAAAGCTATTTCGCTTAAAAAAATGTGAATATGTATAGCGCAGTACAATACTACATTTGTGGTCTCGTCGGTCTAAAAAAGCTGACGGACTGTGAAAAATCTATTTCTTTTCAGAAAAAGTGAATATGTATCGCGTGGTACAATACTTCATTTTGTTTGTTGTCTTATCGGTCTGAAAATCTAACCGACTGCAAAAAAGCTACCTTTTTCAGAAAAATTGAATATTTATAGCGCGGTACAATACTACATTTTGTGTGTTGTCTTACCTATAAATAACGAGCGCATTCTAGTTAGTTTTTGCTCTTAACAACAATCAAAAACAAATATTTTCATAAAAGCAAGGTTTTTCTTTACGCTTTAACAAATGTCTGAACCCCTTCATGTGCCAAGGTGTGGGTATGGCAAAAAATACATGATGCAAGACTGTTGGGATGATGGTGAATCTGGACGCCGCCATTGGGCGTGTATGAACAAGTTTTATAGGGTTCCTGACGAACCTGTTTGCAATTTTGAGGTATGGATTGATGAACCCTGTCAGCAGGAATACTATAAAGAAAAGTTGTAGTATTTCATTGTTTGTGTTTGAAGCAGTAGGAAAGAGAGCGACAATCCAAAAGAGAAGTTGCAGAGTTGAAGGATAAATACAAAGGCGTGGAAGAAGAAAAAAATTATCCGGAAGACAAATTTAAGTGGTTGGAGCAGAGAATGGTTGGCGATCGTGACTAAACATTGACATGTACGTGCCGAGCGTAGTAGTGTATCTTTATGTTTCCCATGTCATGTGTTTTCATTACTTGTACTGAATTTAAGTTATGTTAAGTTTGCTATGTTTGTGTTTGTATTGTAGTGTTAAAATAAAGAAGAAATGGGGTGCTATGTAAGCGTAATAAAATTGTTGTTATTATTTACATAATGTATTATTTAGATAAAATACAAAAACAAATGTGTCTCACAGCCTGTGTGCTTCAATGCAGCCGCTAGCCTAAGGCGCATCCCCAGGCACCCTGGTACACTATCAGGATCATCCTCATCACGTTGCCTTTTTATATGAGGATGCGTTGTAGCATGATCATCAGTAGGGCTGGCAAGATCGGTAGAAGGGGCCGTCGGTCCGTCAGCAACCTACAAAACAATTAGTAAGCTTAGTATATGAGAATGTATATTAGTAATGTACGTTTTAAGTCAATTTTTTTTTTGCCATGGTCTCGTCAGGCTCCTAAATATAAGCATCTGTGTCGTCTTTAGCATAGCATAAAGTGACCTTCGTGATGGGCTGGGATGAAGGCTTAATAAGAAAATTAAAAATTAATTTATGGCAAATCATTGAGATAAAAAATAAATTAAAATTTAATAGTAATACAAACATACCTGCACCTGTGATAGATCCGTCGCACCTGTTGACACTGAGCCAAAACTCAACCTGCGCCCATCATCCACGTCTCGGGTCGACCGATCCTCATCTACGGTCGATGGGCCTAAAGGAACTGCTCTATATCTGCGGTGAAGCTCATGCCCGTGATCAACAATGGATCTGACGGGGTCACCTGCAATGCTGGCAGCTTCAGTTGAAGGTTGTACGACAATATATTACTGGGAGGCTCGTCTTGCTTAGGGATTTAACCCGGCTGATCAATTTTAAGATCCTCATTAGGTGCCTCAATACCCCTTGCTTGGGACCACCTCCTCGCCGGCCCCCAGGACCCCATAGGGCACCCTTGCCTCATGGGACACCTTCGCCTCATGGGATAGTCCTGCCTCATCCCCGTCCCATCGGGCGTGCGACATGCCTACCTCGCTGGTGGTGCTATAACACCATATAATCAGGGTTATAATCTAAGTGCTTGCCCTGTCTGGCTCGCTGTAGTGTTTGGAGAGCCAGCTTTATCACTTGCCAGCCATACTCAACGACTGCAGGATCGCTGGCATGCTGCTGCATCTACAGTCCCAACTGGTAGAATAAATGATGATCAATAGCCTGCACAATATTTAAAATATTAATTATAGAACGCTATATTATAGTTATAAGTAAGAATACCAAATAACATACTAGTGCCTCGTGCCTCCCAATGTATGGTATGTATCGACCGCTAGCTTGATGAATTGGACTCCCGATAAAAAGCCGGGTAACGCAGTGGTACCGGGATGTATACATCTAAATAGTCTCCGCTTGGATCTGTGAAGGTGGGGGCGAAATCAAGTCCTCTCGCCCCTCCCAAGTATGGACCTGCGCTTAGGCATGCTAGAAATACGTCATACGCCCTCGAACGATCATCATCCCGCTAATAATGTAAAGCCTCTCATGTAGGCCCCCTCGGTATGGTCTATAGACACCAAACTGGTGAAGTACCCGCTCTATGGCATGATACTCCACAATATTGAGGCACATCAGCGGGACAGAAGTGCTCCAAGTCAGCCGGCCGACTGAGCAATAATCGGGCAGGCCAACTATCAAGTCGTCGTTGTATGGCGTCCAGGTGAACTATCAAATAATAACATAAAAGTGAGTATGCACAACACAAGTGAATTTATAACAAGTAAGTTTAGGTACATATTTACATGTGCGTCCTCTAGTATGTCCAACACATCCCTAACAAGGGGGAATATATTGAGCATCAATGGCTCGGTAATTTCTACGCTTAAGAACCCACCTCATAGCTAAAGGGAGAAACAAAGGTTTTACATCATGAGGTAATGGTGGTAGAGGTGACTGTAACGGCAGGAACCGCTCCTAGGCCCAAACCTAACATACAAGGATTGATGTAAAGTTTAAGAAATTTTTTGATTAGATAGAATTGGAAGTAATGAGCAGAGTATTCGAATATGTCGTTACCTGTAGAAACAGCAGAAAACCACATATGTCACTTTGGATGCCCATGCTTGCCCGACACGTAAAGGTATATTCTTTTACAGTTAAGCGAGAACAGTAGCACCCCAGCTGTACTAGGGTAAATCAGCTAGATGCTGAAGATGATGTAGAAATCACAAACTCACTAGATTTCCCGAAGTGTTCAGGAACAAGACAACCTCAAAAAGAAGGAGCATCACCAACCTCGTGTACCGGTGAATATGTAGATCATTTGTCTTGCCGGTGATGTCGGGGTGCAATATCTCCAAATGTTGTGTAATAGCTGTCAAAGTCATGCGACTGGCCCCTGAAGCTGCACCCTCATCATGTGGCCTGAAACCAGTGAACTGCTGCAGCAAGTCTAAATACTAGGCACGCGACATAGATCTCATATACTGACGCAGTGCAACGGCCAGTCCATCAGCAGGCAACTCGTATAAAACCTCAACATCCTGGAGTGTGTTGGTGGCCTCGCCAATGAACAGGTGAAAAGTGTGTGTCTACACTCGCCACTACTCTATCAAGACCGTGATCAGAGACCAATCGAGTTTGCAGCCGCCCAATCTGAAAAACCCTATAGAAGCCTGTATCCCACAGGCGTTGGGCTACACATGGATGGAAATATTTGTCCCTCTTAAAGTCCTACAAGTTGTCAACTCTCCTGGCGCGAAATGGTCCAATAGCTCTCCCTCCCATACGTAGGCGGACCTATGATTGCCTTGTAATACTAATAGCTCATCGGAGGAATAGTCCACTTTTCAAGTGTAAAAATCACATATAAGAAAAGTAATTAAAAAAAAATCCCATAAAAGCTGCCGAATCATAACACTACCAGATACTCACTAATGATCTAACAAAACAGGGTGGAAAAAATTAATAATTACATAATTATTAGAAGAGAGATTCTAGTGAGAGACAACCCAAATTAAGTTATTAATTAAATGCTTATCTAATTTGGAATTAAAGTAGTTGTTTTTAGCTTAGCTGTTTTTTGCATCTTTTCCGCAGTCAACTATAATAGGAGATTTAATCTTTCAATTATTCACAATATGGGCATCCAATGTAGTATCCAATGTAGCATCCAATGTACAAATTATTCATAACACTCCCCTTTGGATGTCCATGTAACATAATGTGTCTCACTAAGAACTTACAAAAAAAATATTGGGATGTACATAGTTATTTATAATATACATAGCTTGCTGCCTCATTAAAAAACTTACTAAAGAAAACCCAGTGGGACAAAACCTTGGTTAAGGAAAAGAGTGCAGCATGTACTTACTCCCCCGATGAAAAATCACTTAATGTTTCGAAGACGACGCATTCCAATCTTATATATTAGCTTTTCAAATATTGAGGTTGGTAATGCCTTAGTGAACAGATCAGCCAAATTATCACTTGAACGAACTTGTTGTACATCTATTTCACCACTCTTCTGAAGATCATGAGTGAAAAAGAATTTTGGTGAAATGTGTTTTGTTCGATCTCCTTTGATATATCCTCCTTTCAATTGAGCTATGCATACAGCATTGTCTTCATACAATATTGTTGGAATATTCTCTTTCGAAGAAAGACCACATGTTTGCTGAATGTGTTGAGTTATAGATCTTAACCAAACGCATTCTCGACTTGCTTCGTGAATGGCTATTATCTCTGTATGATCTGAAGAAGTAGAAACCATATTTTGTTTTGTCGAACGCCGTGATATGGTTGTACCTCTACTTGTAAATAAATAGCCTGTCTGAGATCGACCTTTGTGTGGATTAGACAAATATCCTGCCTCTGCATAACCAATCAATGATGGCTTGGATTCATTTGAATAAAATAAACTCATATCAATGGTCCCTTAGAGGTATCTATATATATGTTTAATACCATTCCAGTATTCTTGTGTTGGCGAAGTACTAAATCTTGTCAATAAGCTTACCGAGAAAGATATATCCGGTCGGGAATTATTAACAAGATACATTAATGCCCCAATTGTACTAAGATATGGTACTTCGGCACCAAGAAGCTCTTCTTCATTTTCATGAGGTCGGAATGGATCTTTCTTTATATCAAGCGATCTCACAACCATCGGGGTACTCAATGGATGTGCTTTATCCATATAGAATCGCTTTAAAATATTTTCGGTGTATGTTGATTGATGGACAAATATTCCATCTTTCATATACTCAATTTGTAGACCAAGACAAAATTTTGTCTTTCCAAGATCTTTCATTTCAAATTCTTTCTTCAAACAATCTACTATTTTTGGAAGCTCCCCAGGAGTTCCAATGATATTTAAATCATCAACATATACGGCGATTATAACAAATTCAGATCCAGACCTTTTTATAAAGACACAGGGACAAATTGGATCATTCGTGTACCCTTCTTTCAACAAGTATTCACTCAGACGATTGTACCACATACGACCTGATTGTTTCAATCCGTACAAAGATTTCTGAAGCTTTATTGAACAAGTTTCTTGAAAACCTTTATATGCTTCTGGCACTTTAAATCCCTCAGGTACTTTCATAAAAATTTCGATGTCTAATGATCCATACAAATAGGTTGTAACAACATCCATTAGATGCATATCAAGTTTTTCTTGCACTGCCATATTTATGAGATACCTGAAGGTGATAGCATCCACTACAGGAGAATATGTCTCCATATAATCAATTCCAGGCCTTTGGGAAAACCCTTGTGCCACAAGTCGTGCTTTATATCTAACGACTTCATTTTTATCATTTCGTTTTCGCACAAAAATCCATTTATACCCTACTGGCTTTATGCCTTCAGGCGTTCGAACTATGGGTCCGAAGACTTCACGTTTTCCAAGTAAAGTTAACTCTGCCTGGATAGCGTCTTTCCATTTTGGCCAATCATTTCTCTGTCTACATTCATTGACAGATTTTGGTTCAAGATCCTCATCTTGTTGCATTATTTCAATAGCAACATTATAAGCAAAAATGTTATCGATAACAATATTATTTCGGTTCCATCTTTTCCCGGTTGAGATGTAACTTATTGATATCTCTTCATTTTCAATATTTTCAGGTACTTGGACCTCCCCAAGGTCTTATCATTTGTTACGTCTTGGGGCTCTTCTTGAGCCACTACCTCTATGTTATGTTTACTTTGATCACTTACTCCTTTTCTTCTTCGAGGATTTTTGTCTTTAGAATCGATTGGTCTACCACGTTTCAAGCAAGGCTTAGGCTCATTTGCTTTAATTAATTGTCCTTCCGGGATATCAACTCGAATTGGAGCATTAGCAACTGGAATATGTGAGTTAGTCACCCTTGGTAGGTTAGTGAATGCATCCGGCAATTGATTTGCAATATTTTGCAAATGAATAATCTTTTGAACCTCTTGTTCACATTGATTTGTTCGAGGATCTAAATGAGACAGTGATAATTCATTCCAATCTATATTCATTTTTAGCTGCTTATTTCTCCCCCTAATGTTGGATATACCGATTCATCAAAATGGCAATTAGAAATTCTTGTCGTAAATAAATCTCCAGTCATTGGCTCTAGATATTTTATAATAGAAGGAGATTCATATCCAACATATATCCCCAACCTTCTTTGGGGACCCATCTTTGTGCGTTGTGGTGGAGCAATTGGAACATATGTCGCACAACCAAAGATCCTAAGATGGGAAATATTTGGCTCCTAACCAAAAGCCAACTGCAATGGGGAGACTTTATGATAACTTGTGGGCCTTATCCGCACAAGTGCTGCTGCGTGCAAAATAGCATGACCTCATACTGAAATGGGAAGTTTTGTTCTCATAAGCATTGGTCTAGCAATTAATTGGAGGCGTTTGATCAATGATTCTGCTAGACCATTTTGTTATTACAAAAGCCTCTATTCAGGCATACATATGTGTGGGGTAGTAAAAAGGGAGGTGTGACAACCAGCATTATCAAGACGAATTGTCTTAATTGCATAATCTGGAAATTGTTCTCTTAGCTTTATTATTTGAGCCAACAATCTCGCAAATGCCATATTGCGAGTTGATAGTAAACACACATGTGACCATCTTGTAGATGCATCTACCAAAACCATATAATATTTGAATGGTCCACATGGAGGGTGAATGGGCCCACATATATCACCCTGTATACGTTCCAGAAATGCAGGGGATTCCATCTTAACTTTAATAGTTGATGGTCTAATAATTAATTTTCCTTGAGAACATGCAGCACAAGAGAATTCCTTAAATTGAAGAATCTTTTGATTCTTCATTGCATGTCCATGTGAATTCTCAATTATTTTACGCATCATATTAGAACCAGGATGGCCCAACCGGTCATGCCAAATAATAAAATTATCTTGATTAGTAAACTTCTCATTTACTACGGCATGTGTTTCAATCCTGCTAATACTTGTATAGTACAAGCCGGAGGAAAGAGCAGGTAACATTTCAAGCACATATTTCTTACCGGACATTATTGTAGTAATATAAAGATATTCAATCTTTTCATTATTGGTAAGTCTCAATATGATAGCCATTTTGGAGAATATCTTTGAAACTTAATAAGTTTCTTTGAGATTTACTACAATATAGTGCTTCATCAATAGCCAAATTTGTTCCTCCTGGCAGTAATAAATTGGCTCTTCCAGAACCTTCAATTAATCTTGTACTACCGGATATTGTATTAACATCCGCTTCTTTCATTACCAAATAAGAGAAATATCTCTTATCTTTTAAAATAATGTGTGTTGTAGCACTATCCAGAAGACATATATCATCTTTATTAATCTTGAGTCCAACTGAAGACGGGGGAATGTTCATATTCTTAATAAAATATGGCTCAAATAATACATTATAAGAAATATGAAAGTCAAGCAAAAAACATTAAGAAATACATTAGGAATGTAGAAAACTAGCAACACACGATGCATTAGGAAAATACACTCAAGAAAAATAAACTAGTTGCAAACATAAAAATAACAACTTTTATAGCTTCATTCTCCAGTAAGATGATTAGTTCTTCAATCAATATCCTCAAAGAAGTCTCCAACTTCTAAATGAGTAACATTAGTTAGGCCTTCAAAATCATCATCTTTATATGCAAGATGTGCCTTAGAATCATATTTATTTGAGGGACCTGCTTCATCATCATTATTTTGAAAGGTCAAGTGTGCCTCCACATTATTTTCCTTTTTCTTGAGAGAGGCTTGATAAAGTTTAACAAAATGCTCTGGCGTACGACAAATGCGTGCCCAATGACCTCTCATACCACATCGGTGACACATACTAGCTTTACCTTTTGAATGATTAATTTGAGAACCCTTATTGTTCTCCAATTTATTTCCACCATAATGACGATAATTATTTCGCCCCCTGCCACGTCCACGTTTACGACCATGTCCACGACCACGGTAATTATTTTGTTTTCTTTCAAACTTATCATATGTTGCTACAACATTCACTTCCGAAAATGGAGCTGACCCAGTGGGGTGGGCTTCATGATTTTTCATTAACAGAGTATTATTCTACTCAGCCACAAGTACATATGTGATTAACTCAGAATATTTCTTTAAACTTTTTTTACGGTATTGTTGTTGTAGCACCACATTTAAAGCGTGAAAAGTAGAAAATGTTTTTTCCAATAAGTCCTCATCTGTGATAGTGTCTCCACATAATTTTAATAGAGAACTTACTTTAAAGATAGCAGAATTATACTCACTTACGATTTTAAAGTCTTGCAACCTTAAATGTATCCACTCATACCGAGCTTTCGGTAATACCGTAAGTTTTAGGTGGTCATATCGATCCTTTAAATTAATCCATAATTCAAGTGGATCTTTTACGGTTAAATATTCAGTTTTTAACCCTTCATGTAGATGATGACGAAGGAAAATCATGGCCTTCGCTTTATCCTGATTTGATGCTTCATTTCCTTGTATAATAGTATTTCCAAGACCTTTAGCGTCAAGGTGAATTTCAGCGTCAAGGTGAATTTCAGCATCAAGAACCCATGATAAATAGTTCCTCCCGGTGATGTCAAGTGCAACAATTATGTAAATTATCAAATATTGCAAAGAAAAATTTAGGTTGTAAGAATTAAACATATGATATGTACTGCGATAAAAAAAATTATTATAATGATACATACCTTAATCAAATATGGCTCAACTTAGCGGGAGTTAAGAATAAAATTAGAGCTTCGTGCTGATAACGTGTTGTAAAATAAAAGCAATGCAGTAAAATGTAAATAAGAAGAGATAGAAAGAAGGGAGAAGAGTTTTGTTCTTTCACTTTGGTGTATTTTTCCATTGCAATTACATGGCCTTTTATAGGCATAAAAATCAAAGAAGATTGACATAAAATAGGAGATTTAATCTTTCAATTATTCACAACATGGGCATCCAATGTAGTATCCAATATGATCTAACAAAACAGGGTGGAAAAAATTAATAATTACATAATTATTAGAAGAGAGATTCTAGTGAGAGACAACCCAAATTAAGTTATTAATTAAATGCTTATCTAATTTGGAATTAAAGTAGTTGTTTTTAGCTTAGCTGTTTTTTGCATCTTTTCCGCAGTCAACTATACCGTCAACCCCCACCCGCCCAACACCACTCCTCCCAACCCCATTAGCCATGACTAAGCCCATGGTTCGAGCCATAATTACTTCTACACCACGTCATAACCTATTTGTATCTGATAACCAAAATAATATACTCCACTCGGTCCAAAATAAGTAATTTTATGGCATTTTTCTTATAGTCCAAAATAAGTGATTTTTTTTAGATTTCAAGAATGAATTAATTGTTTTTTTCCTACATTCTCCTTGGAGTAAATAGTGTTGGAACATGTGTTAGGAGTATTTATGTGAGATAGTAAAAGTATTAATTATTTGTTTATTTTGAAAATTAAATAATTAATAATTTTTAATTGGACATTGTATATATCTATGGGTTCCAGGTTCTATATTTGAGGTCCAACAGCATCAAGCTATCTTGAACTCTCATGAGTGTCAATGTCAATTTTTTTCATAATTTTGTGTGTTTATTTTATATTAAATAATTAATTTTTAATTGGACCACATACATATCTATGGGTTCCAGACTCAATATTTGATGCACAGGTGGCACGTCCATGTCGTATGTTGTAAATTAAATAATATTCATTGTGTGTTTGTTTTGTAAATAATTAATATTTAATTAATTAATTGGACAAAGTATATATCTCTAGTTTCAAGCTCGATATGTGATGCCCAATAGCACCAAGCTATCCTTAATTCTTATGTGTGTCAATTTTAATTTTTTTCCCATAATTTTGTGTGTTTGTTTTATAAATTAAATAATTAATTTTTAATTGGATATAATATATATATCTATAGGTTCCAGACTCGATATTTGAGGCCCAACACCACCATGCTTTCCTGAATTCTTATGTGTGTCAATTTTACTTTTTTCATAATTTTGTATGTTTGTTTTATAAATTAAATAATTAATTTTTAATTGGACAACATATATATTTATGGATTTCAGGCTCGATATTTGAGTCCCAGTACCACCAAGCTTTCCTGAATTCTTATGTGTGTCAATTCAACATTTTTGTTTTGTAAATAATTAATATTTAATTATTTAATTTCACAGAGTGTATATCTA
The DNA here is from genome assembly GCA_032618575.1 of Nicotiana noctiflora. NCBI lineage: Eukaryota > Viridiplantae > Streptophyta > Magnoliopsida > Solanales > Solanaceae > Nicotiana > Nicotiana noctiflora. The sequence goes on from JASVEL010003233.1 coordinate 23,421, forward strand.
TAAGTTCCATGCTCGATATTTGAGGCTCAGTAGTACCAAGCTATCATGAATTCTTATGTGTGTCAATTTCAATTTTTTTCATAATTTTGATGTTGGGGGAAAATCCGGGTCGTGATACAATTGGACATAGTTTGTGTTTGATCTAACAATATAGTAGATGCTTAAACTACATAGATCTACACTAAAAGGCTTTACATTTTTACTATGCTAAAAAGCACTATATTTTACTATACTAAAAAGCTATATATTTTACTACGCTAAAAGGGCACTAGTTTTAAGAAAATAGATAATCTAAACTAAATAAAAAAATTAATATATTTTGATAACATAACATTCACGAAATTACATAATAAAACAGTAAAAAAAATTTATGAACATTTTTATTACCAAGAAAAATTATTTCTCAACCTTTAACTATTTTTTTAAAACACTAATATCCTTATCTGGATAAAATAACATACTAATTTAATCGCAAACAAACACAAAACAGCATGAAAGCACATTCAAGACAACTAATATGCATTATTATACGAGTTTCAACATAAACTAAAACGAAATACCTCGATTTATGTTTTTAGAAAAGTCGAAAACATTGAAATCTTGAGCCCGAAACGAGGAAATCACAACAATACAAGACTTGGATTGGATGCGAAACCTACAATCTTATCTTTTTGTGTGGCGGATAGGGTCCACTCAGAATTTTTTTGGAGAAAAAGAAGGGGGGAGGGAGGGGGGAACGATGTTTCTTTTGATTTAAAAATGAGGCGTTTTCTGTTTCCGTCTTAGAAAAGAAGATGGTCTCTTTATTTAAGAGGTATAGCGCGTTATATATAATACCGTGTTATATATAACGCGGTATTATACCTTACTATATATAATGCATTATGATATTGCGTTATATTTTAACATCAAAAACACTATTGAACTATAATGCGGTATAATAAACGTATTTTAAGTCCAAAAAGTTAGAATTTAGGTTTCGAACTCTATTTTGATAGGTGTGAACTAGGACATGATTTTTGGCCAATGAAGTGAGTTGACTTTTTATTTATCTTTCTAAAAATAAATATTCCTCAGCATATACTTCTTTATCATTTTCCTGTTTCATCTCTAAACTCACCTGGAGTAACCACTTTGGAAAAAGCCAAAACAAATGATTGAAGGTAAAACAAATAAGTGATTTTTTTTTTATGTTTTCCCACGTATTAACAAAATTACTTTTTAGCATTAATTAGCAATAAAATTGATCATTTTAATCTTACTATCTCACATAAACACTCCTAACACACTATTTACTCCAAGGACAATGTAGCATTAAGTCACTAGGACATGATTTTTGGCCAATGAAGTGAGTTGACTTTTTATTTATCTTTCTAAAAATAAATATTCCTCAGCATATACTTCTTTATCATTTTCCTGTTTCATCTCTAAACTCACCTGGAGTAACCACTTTGGAAAAAGCCAAAACAAATGCGGGAATCAAAAGTCGTACCAATGATATTTTTTTTAAAGAAATTCATATGACTTAATAACTCATTGTGTCGTGTCTCGACAAGAAAGACAGAGAAATACTTTTGTATTGAATAGATCTAATAAATTATTACAAGTGATAGATCTGTCGGCAAGGAAGATAGAATAGGTCTTAATTGTATTTTACATCAACATTAATTGTCGCTATCTCGCTGATCCGATCATCATTCCTGATTATCCAATGTTGGGTAGCTGATACACATCTTCTTGTTTCAAAGTTTTGTATTTATTCCCATACATCTAATGTGCATAATTTTTGGTCTGCAAAACTTTAGGTAAATAAAAGGAAATCATAAATTAATATATTTTATTTTTATAGAGTTTTTTTACTTTGCTCTTTCATGAATTTCATCCATGTCATTTAGCATGAGATCATACTCCTGGATGCTAGAAATTTTTCCATCACTTTTGTCTTTTTACATAGTTTATAAGAAAAATTCAATTGGCAGAAGTCATATCATATTACATAGAATTTGAATACATAGTTTTTCCTGACTTTTTAAACGTGCCTTAATTACCCTATTCCGAAAAGATCAATAATTTACATGTTCACCAATTGAGTCAACTTTTAATAATTTTCAATAGTAAAAATACTAGATAGGTCACATTGGGTAATGAAAAAAGTGGTTTTCCTAAGTAGTAGTAGTGCCTTGCATTTTCTCATACTACCGTATTGGTCTAAATTTGGACGGTCTAATAACTGCAGATAAATAGGATCGAGGACGAGGTCGACTATGGCATAATAGCTAGGAATCGTCTTTAGAAGGATTATCGCTAAGGACGAGCAAATGGAGTGAGGAAGTAACGCTAGGATAGATTTACAAATAACTATAAGGAATATTCCTTTGGATATTCCTTAGGTTGTACTTTTTAGGATATCTACGGATATCCTTATAAATAGGAGAAGATAGAGAGCAAATGGTGGATCTACTTGAAATAATATACAAATATTGTCTTGTTCATTGATTTTATAGCTTTACGACGTTATTCATCCTTGTTCACAAGATACAGAGATGCCTTATCCATCTGCATTTATCTTAGTTCCATGTTGTTGTAAGGAAGGAAAATCACCCAAGCTGTCTAACATTTGAGTGATAAATTTCTCTTTATTACTTTTATTGCCTTCGTCTACATTTATTGCATGTTCTTATGATAATATTCAGTGATAAACGTTGAACACGTGCCTGATCTTGTTACACTTAAACATGGTCAGACTCCACGGATCTGTCCAAGTTTTTTATCTAGATTTGATTATATTTAACTAGGATTCATCCTTTATCTCATCACTATTAAGTTTAATAAAGAGTTTAGTACTTTTTCATCAAACAATTTGGCGCCGTCTGTAGGGACTTTCTAGTTAAAATTACTTTCTAGTTAAAATTTTAGTTCTTTCTAGCTATAAAAAACAAATAACAACAACATCATCCATCTTTTCCTAGTTTGCACGAACTAACAATGGCAAGAAAATGAGATGAAAGACTGAAAGCAGTACTAGACGTCATTACCAACCTCTTGAAGTTTGATAGAGAAGGCGAAGAGAACATGACGCCGAGTGCTACGCCCAGGCGGAGCGACTCAGCTCCCCCTTATGGAAGTGTAACCGCTTCACGTGAAAAGGGAGCCTCCACATCCACAGCTGAGGAAGCACCACCTGTAATATTCGAGACATGGATGACGAGCACTCTAAGCGACATACTCGACAAACTCTCTCAACGGGCGAATAGAAACATCATACAAACGGATATCATAGCAATCACCAACGAGCAACCCATTCCCCCAATAGGTAATACTCACACCACTGTTGACACATGTGATGATGCACTTGCTGCCATTCTAAAGAAAATGGAAGAAATGAAAAATAAGAACAAAGAACTTTGGGAACATCAATAAATGATCAATAAGATACCGGGCGCCCAAAACTACTAGCAAAATGGGATGTTGGTCGATTCGTCAAACAACCATACAATGAGGAGGCAGCCCCACATGCCATACCTAAAACCTTCAAGATACCACCATATTTGAAGAAATATGACGGTACGACAGATACCGAATATAAAGCATTCATTATGTTACAATAGTAAAGGGAAAGGACCTCTCAAAGGAGCAAGTACCATCCGTGTTACTAAAGAAGTTCGGCGAGACCTTAACTGGGGGAGCCTTAACCTGGTAATCACAATTACCAGCACAATTTATAACTATGTTTGAGGAAATGTCCGACAAGTTCATCACCGCCCACACTGGATCTAAGAAGGTGAAAGCTAGTGTAAATGATATATTCGCCGTTAGGCAATCCCCTAGTGAGGGACTTAGGGACTGTTTAGCTCTGTTTAACAGATTAAGAATGAGCTTACCAAATGTATCAAAAGCATGGCGGTGGAAGCTTTCCGAAATGGATTGAACAGTAATGGGTCAAGAAGGAAAAGAAAACTATTAAGCAGACTCATGAAATACCCTCCCATCACTTAGGAAGAAATTCACAATGCCTATTGTGCCGAGGTGAGAGCAGACAAGGACAACCTTAATGGACCAATCTAACGGTTAATGTCGGTCCAAACAGAGCCAAGGAAAGACCGTCGTAATGATGATCAAAGAGACCAGTCAGGTCCACACCTCAACCAAGACATGCATCAACCTGATGTTGGAACATCCATCCCACCATCTCCTCACCAAGCGGAAGGACCGTCCGGACCGCATACTGGGACTCAACAAAATGAAAGAGGTATTCCTCAACTCTTATCTACTCACAATTTTTGTATTTCCCCTTCAAAAATAGTGTACGTACTAGAAAAGCTTGGCCTGAAGGTGAAGTGTCCACAAAAGATGAAGTCTGATCCAAGTACCCGAAAGTCGAACGTCCTTGTGAATTTTATCAGTAGCGAGGTCACAAAACTGAGTACTACATAGCCCTGCGGCAAGAAGTAGTGAACATACTCCACCAAGGGACAATATTCGAAACGGGATTATTCTATTTATTTCAGAGTCGCCACTTGGAATAAATTAAGGTGTCCCAAGTCACCGATTTATTCAAATCCCGGATCGAGGAAATTTCGACTTTCCAAATGAAATCTGCGAACCAGAAATTCTAAGTAAGGAATTCTGTTAACCCGAGGGAAGGTGTTAGGCACCCCCGAATCCCGTGGTTCTAGCACGGTCGCTTTAATTATTATAAATGGCTAAAAATACCTGATTTTATACATGTTTATAAATTATATGCTCTAATTAAACTTTAAACCGCTCTATTAATTTGAAACCGTACCAAAAGAAAAAAAAAACTAATGACAACATAGACTCGGACTTTTGACAAATAGGTAAATAATAAAAAAAATGTATCCGGATTACTTACTTTGAAACTATGTCGATTAAAGCCGTTGTAAAACTAAGCCAAAAAAAATCAATTTATTTAACGGTATATCCCTTAAAATTATTTCCAATTAAAGACCCGTACCAGTATTATTTCATAGCTTTTTGACTTAAGGCCGGAGATTGAACGAAAAGGTATAAACTAACGGAAAATTGATCAAAATATGCGAAATAGAAATAGTTCGCCTTGGTCCATTATTAAAAGTAAGATTGTTTATTGAATTTTTACTATCCTTAATCCGATGTTAATTGGCGAAATCAAGACTAAGCGATTAACATCGATCTAACATTGGGATCTAAAGCATGGGCTAACTTATCTTGTTTGCTTAATTACAAATAGATTTCGAAGAAGAATCAAGTGAAGAAAAACTCGAAAATGATCCCAAACATCTTATGTTAATAGCTAAAATTAATCAAAACAACACTTTAAATATGCTTGAACAACTTGACTTTAAACCAAATACCTACAAAATATCAAAAGGAATCCCGATCCGAATTGGCTAGTTTTGGCTTACACGAGTCCCAAACATATACTAACGAGAATAGAAAACTAATTAAGCATAAATGAAAAACTAATGTCTATTTTAATCAATAGTCCCAAAATAAACCAAGTTTACAATGATAAACAATACAAGCCCGGCGGATTTTGTTGCAATTCGTACATGCCGGGGCAAAAGCTAAGTATACATACAAGACTATATGCATTTCTAATCCTTTAAACAAATAGCTACACGATATCTATTTTTGTTAACAGTCTTTAGTTTGATAAATAGCTAAATAGGATCATTTATGTAATAGCTTCAACTAAAAGGATTCAAATAATAGCTCTTCATTTTATTTCTGGTACAAGAGTGGACAAGTCCAAAATATGTGTACCTGGATTTCAATAACAGAAATGAAAGAAGAGATCGGTAGCAATTCCCAGCAAAACAACAAGCAATAGACAACGGCCAGCAAAGGCTTAGAACTCCAGGAATAAACTCGAAATATAGGAGGATTTCAAAATAGAAACCAACAGCTTCTAGAAGACTAAAACAGCATCAAACCCAAAACAAAACCTTAAAAAACTTTCAAACAACTTGGATATTTGAATATGAGAATGATATATCCAATACTTCAAGAATGGTTTAAACCAAGGCAATGATTTTAAGGCAGACTAAACAACAATCTCTTTTATCTCTTGAAATCTGTTCTGTTTCTGTATCTTAGAGAGTTCTAATGTCTATCCCAAAAATCTGTTTTTTCAAGGCTGTCAATGTGTGTCCTTCAATCTGTTTTTCAGTCCCCTTTTATAGCCTTAAAGACTCAAAACAACAACTTATTTTTAATTGTTTCAGATCTGTCCAGCCCATGTTATTCCCCTTTTTTCACTCAAAATATTGTTTAAGCATGGTTTATTCATTTTAAAACTCCAAAGTTCAAAAAAAACTAAGTGGAATACCTAGCTGCCCTGCAGATTCCATTAACCTTTAACCATGTGCAAAGCACATTTTTATTATTAAACTAAAATGATTCTTGTTTCCACTACTTAGTGTTTAACAGGCTGTATTTTGCACTGAAGATCTTTTAATCCTTTTAAACACACTAATTTCTATTAAAATCACAGCTATAACCAATCCTTAAATGCAATTCCACAAATAAATCAAGAAGGAAAGATTTGACCGAATAAAGGTCTTGAGGAAGAAGAAGAGTTCAATGAACAAGACAAAATTACAAACAACACTTCAAAATCAGAAATCAATAATCTGAAAAAATAAACGAAACAAAAATTATAACTAACACTTTAAACCAAAAACATTAATCTAAAAAAAAAATAGAAAGAATAAAACAAAATCATAACCAACACTTTTAATCCAAGAACAAACAATCTGAAAATTTGAACGAACCCATATCGAACTCGGATCTTGGAGAATGTTTGTTGTTCGTTCATGGAGTTTCGCCACTGCTCGTCGGGTTGACGATGGACAGCAGCTTGAGGAAAATGATAGTAGGGTCATTTTGGACAGTAGGGTGATGAACGGAGGCTGCTGGACGACGAGACGCAGCAGCAACGCTACTGCTAGTCGGAGAAAGGGGAAGGCAGCGTTGTGGGGCAACAGCTGAACGATGAGCTATTGACGGAGCTGCTGGACGAGCGACGATCAGCTGCTGGAGGAACAATGGCCATTGACTGCTGGACGAACGACGGGCTGGTGACGACGAAGAGATGCAACCATGGCTGTTCGGACATGGCTGTTTGGTCGTCGGACATGGCTGTTGCGCGATGAAGACGACGATGGCTGCTTGGTTTCGATGAAGACGACGATGGCTGCTTGGTTGTGATGAAGACGATGACCATGGCTGTTTGCTGGTCGTTCATGGCAGCCATGACAGCTGGACAAAGGTGGTGACGATGCTGGAAGAGAAAGGCGACGAACCATGGGAGACGAAAGACTGTTTGGACGTGAGGTTGGTGACCTTATGTTTGTTATGTCAAAAAATGCAGAAGACCAAGTTTCTTTTCATTTTGCTTTCTATCATTCAAGAAGAAGAATGAGTCTTCCTCACGTGACTTTGCATTTGTCAAAAATGAATATGACCAAATGGTGTCAGGCGTGACAAAATTTTGAGGAGTCCAAGAGTTATGTCCCTCATGCTTGCATTGTCTCTTCCAAGACATCTTGTGTTCCCAAAATGTTCCAAGTCTTGTGTTCTGTCTGTGTTTCCCACGTGTGGTGGACTCGAATTGTTGTGGGCTAGGTCCAAAAATTAGGCCTACAAACGGGTCATTTGAACCCGAATTTTATTCCTTGCTCGGAACCGAGAATAAAACACGATGTTGTTTTAATTAATCCTAAATAAAAAAAAATGACTATAAAATGAGACTCTCAATTAAAAAAAATATTTTTGTATTTTTTGAAGATTAAAATGACTATAAGACATTAATGAAACTATTTATTTCTGTGTTTTTTATTACTTTAACAAATAAACACGCACAGATAAATACGAACAATAAAAGAAAAAATAGCGCAAAATCCACAAAAATCACACACAACCCAAAAAATTATTTTATTATGAATTTTGGGAGTAATTCATGTTAGGCAAAAATCACGTGCTCACAAATAGCTGCCCCTCTTTGCGCGGAAACCACGAAGAGTTTTCGTGCAAAGATAAATGAGCAAATACGAGCGATTTTTGCCCGTTTGAATACTCCGTGGGAAGCACTTTGAAAGAGTTTGACCGAGCCTTTGCTTCGGAGGCCTCCTACATATCCTGGGCTAAACAGGAATCGGGTCAATGTAGTTCGGGAAGTTTTGGTAGCTGGGACTACCGTGGACTGACACTTTGCTGTTACTGTTGCTATCGTTGCTGCATGTTGTTGCTTACTGCTTACTGATCTCCTTATTACACCAAAAGAAATTAAAGCTGAACTAGCTATGCTATCAAACTATGAGTTACAAGATTCCTATCTATGATTCTCTTGGAAACTTGATCTTGAATCTTAGCTGATTTGCTGTAGACCTCGATCCGAATCTCGATGCTCAACAAGTTGTATGTGCTTTGTTTATTTCTGTAACATTGAGTGGAACGGAGTCGGCGGAGCTTGTTACTTCAATCATCTTCTGAGCAATCCGCGCTTTTGTTTACTCCAACGTTTGGACTCGTTCTTTCTTCACTCTGGGTTGATGTTCCATTTGTAGGTTATCTCGATCCTTGCGTCCCGAGGTCAAACCTATTTAGACAACAAAACAAACAAACGAACAAAATTTTTCTGCCCCAGTTTTGCTAGGAAAATTTCGTGAGTTAGTTGTGACACAGAAAGCGATTAAAAAGACTTTTTGGTCTTGGGTAAGAAAATCACAATTTCACAAATAAACGTTCCACGGCTTTCTGGCCGGGATTTTGAAGAAGAGTTTCACGGCTTTCTGGCCGGAATTCAAACAATGTCTAACGGTTTTTTGGCCGTCGGACCCTCGGTTTTTTGGCCGGGGTAAAAGTAAATGGCTCCGCAGTTTTCTGACTGGGGAGATCCTCGGTTTTCTGACCGGGGATAAAAGTTTCACGGCTTTCTGGCCGGAATTCAAACAATATCTAACGGTTTTTTGGCCGTCACATCTTCGGTTTTTGGCCGGGGTTACAGTAAATGGCTCCACAGTTTTCTGACTGGGAGATCTTCGGTTTTCTGACCGGGGATAAAAAGTTTCACGGCTTTCTGGCCGGAATTCAAACAATATCTAACGGTTTTTTGGCCGTCACATCTTCGGTTTTTGGCCGGGGTTACAGTAAATGGCTCCACAGTTTTCTGACTGGGAGATCTTCGGTTTTCTGACCGGGGATAAAAAGTTTCACGGCTTTCTGGCCGGAATTCAAACAATATCTAATGGTTTTTTGGCCGTCAGATCCTCGGTTTTTTGGCCGGGGTAAAAATAAATGGCTCCGCAGTTTTCTGACTGGGAGATCCTCGGTTTTCTGACCGGGAAGAAAAGTTTCAACGACTTTCCGGCCGGAATTCAAACAATATCTAACGGTTTTTCGGCCGTCAGATCCTCGGTTTTTTGGCCGGGGTAAAAATAAATGGTTCCACAGTTTTCTGACTGGGAGATCCTCGGTTTTCTGACCGGGATAAAAGTTTCACGGCTTTCCGGTCGGAATTCAAACAATATCTAACGGTTTTTTGGCCGTCAGATCCTCGGTTTTTTGGCCGGGGTAAAAGTAAATGGCTCCGCAGTATTCTGACTGGGAGATCTTCGGTTTTCTGACCGGGATAAAAGTTTCACGGCTTTCTGGCCGGAATTCAAACAATATCTCCACTTCCTTGGGTTATACCTTCTTCTTGTACAATCAAGTAGACCTGCTTTTCAACAAAGAATATTTTATTAGTTGAAAAAGTGGTTGACTTTGTGGCCTTGATTATCTTCATTGCTTGATCTTTGCCCCATTTCCATTGAGAACTTTTCTACCAACTGTCTTTGGGGTGACTTCTTTTCAAACTGACCGGGTTCATCCTCGGGATTCCACGAGGATTTTCTGTGTGGGTTCTGTCCTTTTGCCTCATTCCGTCTCTTCTAAGACCTTAGCCTTTGATTTCCATTTTCTCTCTAACCTCCGTTTCCTTGGAAACAATCGATCATTACGATCAGTTGGGATTGGATCAATACAACAACTGAGGCTGGGTATCTTTCTTCAACTCTTTTTTTTTTTTTTTTTTTTTTCCAGACGGAATCCTGTAAAACTGGTCCTGCCGCCTTTCTTTGTAATAGTTTCAGAATTAAAATTAAACCGAAAGGGATTCAAAGAATAACTATACAAAAAACAAGAAAATGAGTTTAAAAAGAAACGTCCCTTTCGGGAAAAAGAAAGACTTATCTGGGATGCATGTTGACTCCAAATAAACATGACATGCTTCTTGGACTGGACGCCTGACCCACATAAAATTTCCAACTTCTTATGAACCCATTGATTCGCAATTTCAAAACCAGGGAATCTTGCCAAAATTCTTTAGTGAATGGACGTCTTTCTTTTGGTCGGTGGCGCCTTTTGCGGATTTCCGCCAATCGATCCCTCTCATTTCTCTTCTCACTGTCGCCTGATAGTGCTCTTTGCGAGTTTTCACTAAACGGACTCTCTCATTTTTAGCTTTTCCAATCGCCATCGCCTTATGGTGCCCGAAGGTTTTCACCGATAAGACTCTCTCATTTTGTTTCTCTCAATTCAGACTGTGTCAGATTTCCGTCAATGACATTCTTCACTTCCTTGCCTTTGCCAATTGATCCGAAGGACTTGAACAAGGTTTTTTGGGTAAAAAGGAAATTGAATGGAATTACAACTCTGGAACCATCTTGACGGATCTAAACTGAACCGTCATATCATTTGCCCCAGTTTCAATTTTGGGGAAATTGGGATTTTGGTTTTGGTGTGACTGAACCTCGGGGAGAGGTTGCCTACGTATCCTTTCGGAATCAAGTCAGAGCGTAGTTCAGGAACTTTGTTTTGTTTTGTTTTGTTTGGTTTTTTTGATTCCAAAGAGGGTAGCCAAAGAAAGGTAACCGACTCAAAGGGTTTACAAAGGATTCATAGTGTTTGGGGTAGAAAGAAAGAAAGTCTTCGTCATCTCAATTATACAAAAACCCATGCCGCAGGAGGTCCTGCCATAGTACCTTTATGCTGTATCTGTATTGACTGCCGTTTCAAGATCATTTCCGTCAATGTCTCCGAGATACAGTGTTCCTCTCAGTGATATTTTCCGGATGATGTATGGATACTTCCAATTAAGAGCGAATCTTTCCTTTTGTTTATTGGTAATGCGGGGGAATGCGCCTCAACGTCGGTTGTTCTATTTCAAGATTCCTGGGCCGCACTTTCTTGTTGCAAGCATGGGCCATTCTTTGTTGGGATAATTACTCGGGTATTCCCTGAGCACAACACAACCCTTTTGTATGCGAACCAATTTTCTTTCAGTTATTCCAATTCATTGTTTCATTTCCTCAAAAATAAACTTTTGTGCATTTCAACTCTCGCTTCATTATTCTGAAGTCTGACAGCGTTTTAGGATCTAAGCATGAAGTCCGCAAGCATGTCATGTTATTTAAAGCTGCACGATTTGAACTAAAGAGAAAAAGAAAAACTAAACAAAAATAAAGAAAATAACAAAAGAAAAGCAAACGGACGATGAAATATTAATTTCATTTCCTGGAATCGAAAGGATAAAAACAGGGTTCACATTCGGAATTTTAAAAACACAAACTAAAAGAAAAATTCAGTTTACACCCTGAAATAATTCTGGATGCAGAAAAATGCGGCAGGACAAGTTTACCGGGCTTCCGCTTGATCGGGAACGGCCTAGCCTTTCAGTTTGGGAGTTTAGTGTCTGATCCCATCTCAACGGTGATAGTCTCTTTCCCTGGCTTGACCATGTGGGCATCGCTGAGTTTTGCCTCATGTTTTCCTTCAATCTCTTCGGTCATGGAATTCTCATTATCTTTCTCTTGACGGTCCTTAAGCTTTTGCGGTACGCGTCCAACAAACACTGGCTCATTCAGCTGTGGTGTCTTAATTGCCTCCCATGCCACATAGGCTTGCTTAGGTGCACCAATTTCCTTTTCTGGTTCTAACTCGGTGATTTTACTCTTCTTTTCCCCTTTCTCTTGTTTCGGGACCGCCCTGGGCTTCCTTTCCACGTCAGCAACAGCAATTATGACCTTAAGCGCTCGATCGAATTCTTCGTCTTCACAGATCATCCCAACTATCGGCCCGTTATTGTGAGCAGGCAGCGGATTATTGGTCACATTTGGGACATCCTCATCCTTCAACACAATCTTCCCTTGCTCTATTAAATTCTCCACCGCTTGTTTCAAAGTCCAACAATCATTAGTATGGTGGCCCTCTGCCTCTGAATGATATGCACACCTGACACCAGCTTTGTAGGAAGGCGTTGTCGGGTTTTGTCTATTCTGAGGAACCGGCTGCAGTAGACCCATTTGGACAAGTTTCGGGAATAGATTAGAGTAAGATTCACCAATTGGGGTAAAGTTTGATTTCTTTGGTGGTTCCCAAGGACGGAGGTTATTCTGCGGAGGTCGGGGATTATAGTGGTTCTGGTGGGGAGGCCGATTTCTTGGAAATAGAGCTTGGTTTCTACTGACATGCTGTTGCGGTTGCGCAAAAGGTTGAGCATTCATGACCGCATATGGTTGAGGGATATAGGACATTTCCTGAGCAGAGTAATAATGCTGGGGGGTTCTTTCTGGAAAGAAGGGTCTAGGAGCGTGGTGTCTTCTATCACCCGAAGTTGCCATGGATGTTTCCTATTTCATCCTACCCTTTGATATTCCTCTAGACCCTCCTTGGATTGCTTGGGAGGTCGCTCGAATGGCTGCCTGACTCAAAATCCTTCCTGTCTTTAAACCGTTTTCTACCATTTCCCCAATCTTGATCGCCTCTGCGAAAGGCTTTCCCATTGCTGAGAGCATGTTCTGGAAATAGTCTGGTTCCTGAGCCCGGAGGAAAGTAGTGACCATTTCTATTTCGTCCATAGGGGGTTTCACCCTGGATGCTTGCTCTCGCCATTTAATAGCATATTCTCTGAAGCTTTCGGAGGGTTTCTTCTTTAAGTTCGATAAAGAATTCTTGTCTGGCGCAATGTCAATGTTGTACTGGAACTGTTTCACAAAATCTCTAGCCAAATCGTCCCAGATGTGCCATCGAGATATGTCTTGATCCATGTACCATTCTGATGCTATCCCGATCAAGCTTTCTCCGAAATATGCCATCAGCAATTCTCCTATGCCGCCGGCACCTCGCAATTGATTGCAGTATTTCTTTAGATGAGCAATAGGGTCGCCGTGTCCGTCATACTTTTCGAACTTCGGCGTCTTAAAGCCTGAGGGCAAATGGACATGTGGGAACATGCACAAATCTGCGTAAGAAACACTCTTCTGTCCGCCTAGACCTTGTATGTTTTTCAAGCTCTGTTCCAAGCCGCTCATTCTTTTTGCCATTTCATCCCGTTCGGGAGCTTTTGGATTTTGGCTTGGCATGAGCTGAGGATAGACATTGGCGGCAAACTGGGTAGGATCCCGTGGAAGGGGTGGTGCCGGAAATGTGAAAGAAGAAGAATCAAAGAAAGGAGTATGCGTGCCGGGATGCGCCGTGATTGGAACGGGCAAACCAATAGATGTTCTTGCAGATGTATCTAATGTTGTCACCCGAGGATAGGAAGTGGAGGGTGATTCAGAGAGGGTTGTGACATTAGAATACCCAAACAGAGTGGGTGGGTAATTGGTGGGAGTAATAGAAATCCCACTTGACCTGAGGAATAGTTCGGGGAACCCAGGGATCAGACTTGGGGGCTCTTTCCCGTTATTTCAGTCATCTAACATCTCCAGCATTCGACATCGCAAAATTCTCTTTTCTTCTGCAGCTGCTGACTCAGTAGCCGGAATGGCTGACACAGAACTCTCTTCCAAAACGGGAACGGTTGATAGGGGGATTTCCTGAAGACATGTTGGCACTTCTTTTGGACCTTGTGAAATAAGGACGGGTACTTTCTTTTGATTTAGCAACGGGTTGCTGAACTTTTCCTTTGGACCTCGTGAAGTATGAATGTGAGGCCAGAGTACCACAAAATCAACCACCCTTTTCTAAAACCTGGAGTTTGGCAAACAAACGGTTAGTCCGAAACAACATAACGGATAAGTAATCTCACGTTGGGTGTGATGCACTTATACAGTTGATCGTGTTGCTACTTGTATTCGATTGTAATGCGTTATTCCGGCTTATACTTTCCTTTGCTTTCATCTTCTTCCTCCCTTTATCAATTTTCTCTCTTTTTTTTTTCATCATTTTTTTTTGGTGATGGTCGAATCTTATGTGGATTGCCTACGTATCATGTCCCCGCATGAATCAGACCGGGCGTAGTTCGGAAAATCGGAAATTGAGTAAATCAACTAATTCTTGAAAGAAATGCTTTAAAAGAAGAAAGGAAAATATATTCATATTTTTTATTTATTTATTTTTTATTTATTTTTTATTTTTTTAAAAGACATGGTTTCGCAGACACGACCTTTCAGCACCTCGGGGACGAGGATTTTAAGGTCGTGTTTAGCTAATTGACCAAAAATCCTAAAAAAAATGGCCGTTTATGCAAAGTCAGCCTTTCGGCGTCCCTCTCGGGAACATTCGACCATTTTTGGCAAAAACGGCATCACCTGACTTATTTATGACAAAAATTAAAATTTAGATTTTTTTTTTTTTTTTTTTTTTTCTTTTTAAAATTAAAAAAAAAAGAAAAAATCTGGTATTGCAAATACGGCCTTTCAGCGCCTCGGGGACGAAGATTATAAGGCTGTGAGGGTCAATCGACCAAAAATCTACAAAACGACCCAAAAGTGGTCGTTTATGCAAAATCAACCTTTCGCCGTCCCTTTCGGGTACATTCGGCTATTTTTGAAAACGGCATCACTCAACATATTTACAACGAAAAAATCAATTTCGATATTTTTTGGTTATTTTTGGAAAAGGGGAGGTTGGACCCGATGAAGGTTGCCTACGTATCTCACACCGTGTGAGAATCAAACCAGCGTAGTTCGGTAATAACAGAACTAAATTATTTTAAGAAAAGAAAGCAAACTATTTTTAAAGAGCATTTCTAAAACAAATTATTTTTAGAGAAACTAATCTATCTTTAAAAAATTTATTTATTTATTTTTATTTATTTATTTTTATTTATTTTTTTATTATTTTTTTTGCATTTTTTTTTTTTTGCATTTTCAAAAAAATATTTTCAAAGGAACTAAGAAAATTTATTTGGATTTTTTGCATTTTTTTCAAAATTATTTTCAAAGAAACTAAACTATTTTTCGTAAAATTAAGAAAATTTATTTGGAATTTTTTTTTGCATTTTTTCAAAAAACTATTTTCAAAGAAACTAAACTATTTTTTTCGTAAAATTAAGAAAATTTATTTGGAAATTTTTTGCATTTTTTTTTTCAAAATTTATTTTCAAAGAACTAACTATTTTCCATAAAAACTATTTTGACTCTATATCCTGACGTTTTCCATTTCTTCCCCTCTTTTTTTATTTTTATTTTTTTTTTTTATTTATATTTTTTAATAATAAACCGGTCAGCATGCAGGATCGAAACAAATAAATGCACGGACAAAGATGCATCAAGTCGGTCTTTTATTTCAGGTACACCTGTCCTAGACAGGCCCAACCCCTGTGTTGAGCCTCCTAAGTCACATATGCACATGATGCAAATAGACGTTCCTATCGGGGACCCGGCATAAGGTTTTGTTATTCTAAGTCATCATCCCGTTGGAAAAAGTGTCTAGACTGGCTTTAACTCGAGCGGACAACTCAAGCCGAAGAGTGTCAGTGCACCGGTAGCATGGCTTTCCGGCTTAATTGACAAAACTCTCCGCCTAAACATGTGTGACTACAAAATCCTTCACCGGTGCCAAGCACCACGGCTATCTTGAGAAAAACGGGCTATGTCCAGCAAATGCCCGGTATTATATTTCAAAAGACTCAGAAGAGAAAAAAAAATGGGTATCGGCACAATTTATATACAGTTCACAAAATATCAAAGCGGTAAAGCAACATTTAGCATATCAAATATAAACATGTAATAAAATCTGATAATAAATAAGCCAAATACAACAATTATTCAAAGCTCGAATTCTTAAACCCTGAACCAGTGGTTCTAGGTTTTTATCCCCAGCAGAGTCGCCAGAGCTGTCACACCTCCTTTTGGCGCGCCCCCTACCCCGGAGGGTAGATGCGCGAGGGAGTTTTTCCAATTTAAGTGACAATATTCGAAACGGGATTATTCTATTTATTTCAGAGTCGCCACTTGGAATAAATTAAGGTGTCCCAAGTCACCGATTTATTCAAATCCCGGATCGAGGAAATTTCGACTTTCCAAATGAAATCTGCGAACCAGAAATTCTAAGTAAGGAATTCTGTTAACCCGAGGGAAGGTGTTAGGCACCCCCGAATCCCGTGGTTCTAGCACGGTCGCTTTAATTATTATAAATGGCTAAAAATACCTGATTTTATACATGTTTATAAATTATATGCTCTAATTAAACTTTAAACCGCTCTATTAATTTGAAACCGTACCAAAAGAAAAAAAAAACTAATGACAACATAGACTCGGACTTTTGACAAATAGGTAAATAATAAAAAAAATGTATCCGGATTACTTACTTTGAAACTATGTCGATTAAAGCCGTTGTAAAACTAAGCCAAAAAAAATCAATTTATTTAACGGTATATCCCTTAAAATTATTTCCAATTAAAGACCCGTACCAGTATTATTTCATAGCTTTTTGACTTAAGGCCGGAGATTGAACGAAAAGGTATAAACTAACGGAAAATTGATCAAAATATGCGAAATAGAAATAGTTCGCCTTGGTCCATTATTAAAAGTAAGATTGTTTATTGAATTTTTACTATCCTTAATCCGATGTTAATTGGCGAAATCAAGACTAAGCGATTAACATCGATCTAACATTGGGATCTAAAGCATGGGCTAACTTATCTTGTTTGCTTAATTACAAATAGATTTCGAAGAAGAATCAAGTGAAGAAAAACTCGAAAATGATCCCAAACATCTTATGTTAATAGCTAAAATTAATCAAAACAACACTTTAAATATGCTTGAACAACTTGACTTTAAACCAAATACCTACAAAATATCAAAAGGAATCCCGATCCGAATTGGCTAGTTTTGGCTTACACGAGTCCCAAACATATACTAACGAGAATAGAAAACTAATTAAGCATAAATGAAAAACTAATGTCTATTTTAATCAATAGTCCCAAAATAAACCAAGTTTACAATGATAAACAATACAAGCCCGGCGGATTTTGTTGCAATTCGTACATGCCGGGGCAAAAGCTAAGTATACATACAAGACTATATGCATTTCTAATCCTTTAAACAAATAGCTACACGATATCTATTTTTGTTAACAGTCTTTAGTTTGATAAATAGCTAAATAGGATCATTTATGTAATAGCTTCAACTAAAAGGATTCAAATAATAGCTCTTCATTTTATTTCTGGTACAAGAGTGGACAAGTCCAAAATATGTGTACCTGGATTTCAATAACAGAAATGAAAGAAGAGATCGGTAGCAATTCCCAGCAAAACAACAAGCAATAGACAACGGCCAGCAAAGGCTTAGAACTCCAGGAATAAACTCGAAATATAGGAGGATTTCAAAATAGAAACCAACAGCTTCTAGAAGACTAAAACAGCATCAAACCCAAAACAAAACCTTAAAAAACTTTCAAACAACTTGGATATTTGAATATGAGAATGATATATCCAATACTTCAAGAATGGTTTAAACCAAGGCAATGATTTTAAGGCAGACTAAACAACAATCTCTTTTATCTCTTGAAATCTGTTCTGTTTCTGTATCTTAGAGAGTTCTAATGTCTATCCCAAAAATCTGTTTTTTCAAGGCTGTCAATGTGTGTCCTTCAATCTGTTTTTCAGTCCCCTTTTATAGCCTTAAAGACTCAAAACAACAACTTATTTTTAATTGTTTCAGATCTGTCCAGCCCATGTTATTCCCCTTTTTTCACTCAAAATATTGTTTAAGCATGGTTTATTCATTTTAAAACTCCAAAGTTCAAAAAAACTAAGTGGAATACCTAGCTGCCCTGCAGATTCCATTAACCTTTAACCATGTGCAAAGCACATTTTTATTATTAAACTAAAATGATTCTTGTTTCCACTACTTAGTGTTTAACAGGTTGTATTTTGCACTGAAGATCTTTTAATCCTTTTAAACACACTAATTTCTATTAAAATCACAGCTATAACCAATCCTTAAATGCAATTCCACAAATAAATCAAGAAGGAAAGATTTGACCGAATAAAGGTCTTGAGGAAGAAGAAGAGTTCAATGAACAAGACAAAATTACAAACAACACTTCAAAATCAGAAATCAATAATCTGAAAAAATAAACGAAACAAAAATTATAACTAACACTTTAAACCAAAAACATTAATCTAAAAAAAAAATAGAAAGAATAAAACAAAATCATAACCAACACTTTTAATCCAAGAACAAACAATCTGAAAATTTGAACGAACCCATATCGAACTCGGATCTTGGAGAATGTTTGTTGTTCGTTCATGGAGTTTCGCCACTGCTCGTCGGGTTGACGATGGACAGCAGCTTGAGGAAAATGATAGTAGGGTCATTTTGGACAGTAGGGTGATGAACGGAGGCTGCTGGACGACGAGACGCAGCAGCAACGCTACTGCTAGTCGGAGAAAGGGGAAGGCAGCGTTGTGGGGCAACAGCTGAACGATGAGCTATTGACGGAGCTGCTGGACGAGCGACGATCAGCTGCTGGAGGAACAATGGCCATTGACTGCTGGACGAACGACGGGCTGGTGACGACGAAGAGATGCAACCATGGCTGTTCGGACATGGCTGTTTGGTCGTCGGACATGGCTGTTGCGCGATGAAGACGACGATGGCTGCTTGGTTTCGATGAAGACGACGATGGCTGCTTGGTTGTGATGAAGACGATGACCATGGCTGTTTGCTGGTCGTTCATGGCAGCCATGACAGCTGGACAAAGGTGGTGACGATGCTGGAAGAGAAAGGCGACGAACCATGGGAGACGAAAGACTGTTTGGACGTGAGGTTGGTGACCTTATGTTTGTTATGTCAAAAAATGCAGAAGACCAAGTTTCTTTTCATTTTGCTTTCTATCATTCAAGAAGAAGAATGAGTCTTCCTCACGTGACTTTGCATTTGTCAAAAATGAATATGACCAAATGGTGTCAGGCGTGACAAAATTTTGAGGAGTCCAAGAGTTATGTCCCTCATGCTTGCATTGTCTCTTCCAAGACATCTTGTGTTCCCAAAATGTTCCAAGTCTTGTGTTCTGTCTGTGTTTCCCACGTGTGGTGGACTCGAATTGTTGTGGGCTAGGTCCAAAAATTAGGCCTACAAACGGGTCATTTGAACCCGAATTTTATTCCTTGCTCGGAACCGAGAATAAAACACGATGTTGTTTTAATTAATCCTAAATAAAAAAAAATGACTATAAAATGAGACTCTCAATTAAAAAAAATATTTTTGTATTTTTTGAAGATTAAAATGACTATAAGACATTAATGAAACTATTTATTTCTGTGTTTTTTATTACTTTAACAAATAAACACGCACAGATAAATACGAACAATAAAAGAAAAAATAGCGCAAAATCCACAAAAATCACACACAACCCAAAAAATTATTTTATTATGAATTTTGGGAGTAATTCATGTTAGGCAAAAATCACGTGCTCACAAATAGGTCACAAAACTGAGTACTACATAGCCCTGCGGCAAGAAGTAGTGAACATACTCCACCAAGGACATCTAAGGGAGCTGATGAGCAACCGGGAAAGAGCCGATTCCGGTTGCGAATAAGAGCAACATCAAGGCTTTCCAAAGCCACCCTCCCCTGCCTGCACCATTCAAATGATCATCGGTGGAGGCGATAAAGTAGCAATCAACCACGTAAAGTTTACCACCACACATAAACTGAAGCGATCAATCACTCATGAAGGGTATTATGACCTCGGAGAAAGTATCATCTTCGATAAGTCAGATACCGACAGTTTGACTTTTCCTCACTTAGATGCTCTTGTCATTACTTTACATATTTCAGATACTGATGTGAAAAGAATAATGGTAGATGATAGAAGCAGCGTGTGTATTATTCACCCTCGAGTTCTCACACAAATGCGACTCAAAGACAAGATAGTACTACGTTGCATAACACTAACATGTTTTAACAATGCGTCACCCAAGCTTGTACATACACTCAACAACTAAAAGTAACAGACTGAGAAGAATAGCAATTATCAAAGTTGGGGTCCGAACACAACGAACAAAAAGATATTATCAAGGATGCCGACGTTATTAAAGACAACAACGACAACAACAAAAAGGCTTACATAGGCCAAAAACTCTCCGAGCTAGGTAAACTTCATATGTTTTTAATTAACAATGCTGATTTATTTTCTTTTTCCCACGCAGATACGCCAGGTGTTACCACACACAAGTTAAACGTCGATCCCCTCTACCCTCTAGTATGACAAGTAAGAAGAAAATTCAATACTGCAATCAAAGAAGCTGTTCGTAATGAAATGTATAAACTACTTGCTAACGGCTCCATTCGAGAATTAAAATACCCTCAATGGGTCGCCAAGGTAGTCATGGTGAAAAAGAAAAATGGGAAGTGTCGGATGTCCGTGGATTTCACGGTCCTAAACAAGACCTTCCTGAAGGACTCCTTTCCGTTGCCTCATATCGATAAGCTCATTGACGCAACAGCAGGGCACGAGTTGTTGAGCTTCTTGAACGCCTACTCAGGTAACAACCAAATTCTTATGGAGGAGGAGGACCAGGAAAAGACTACTTTCATTACCTATCAAGGAACATACTATTATAGAGTCATGCCATTCAGGTTGAAGAACGCAGGGGCGACTTATCAAAGGTTGGTCACCAAGATGTTCAATGACCAACTCGGCAGAACAATGAAAGTTTGCATAGACGACATGTTGGTCAAATCAAAAAGGAAGGAAGACCACATCGATCACCTAAAAAAGGCCTTCGGTATACTAAGGCAATACGGCATGAAGCTGAACCCCGAAAAATGTGCCTTCGCATAACTTTGGGCAAGTTCTTCAGCTTCTTGGTATCAGAAAGAGGTATCGAGGTAAACCTCAACCAAATGAAAGCCATCGAGGAATCACCTAAATTACTAACCAGCAAGAAATAAGTACAAAAATTGCCAGGCCGTATGGCTGCCCTATTGAGGTTCATCTCACGATCCTTCTATAGATGCCACAAATTCTTCAACGTGCTCAAAAAGGACAACAGGCTCCAGTGGAATGCAGAATGCATCGAGGCACTAAGAGAACTAAAGGAGTACTTGTCCTTTCCCCCGCTACTCGACAAAGCAGAACCCGGAGAACACCTGCTAATATACTTGGCCATATCAGAGGTCGCGGTAAGCGCAATATTGGTCCATGAAGATGAAGGTCGCAATCTCCAATCTATTATATTAGCAAAACTTTGGTTGATGCTGAAATGAGGTATCCTCGCCTCGAAAAGTCGACCTTGGCATTGGTTATAGCTTCAAGAAAGCTTGGACTATATTTTCACTGCCACCCCATATCGATGGTAACGACCTTTCCCCTACATAGCATCCTTCATAAACCCGAACTATCGGGGAGATTGGCAAAGTGATCCATAGAATTGAGCGAGCACGATATAATATATCAACCGCGAACAATGATAAAATTGCAGGTACTCGCCGACTTCGCTGCCGACTTCACCGCCAATTTCAATGCCAAAATAATGCATGAGGGTCCTATACACCGACGACACATCCAACGCGCCAGGATCTGACCTCACCCAGTCTACCTGACCTATGGGTCCTATACACTAATGGGGCATCCAACGTATCAGGATCTGGATTGGGACTCGTACTCAAGGTCCCAATAGGCAAAGTCATCCGCCAATCCATATGGTTCCCTAATATGACTAACAATGAGGTAGAGTATGAGGCTGTAATTGTAGGTTAAAGCTATCTCTCAAATACGGAGCACGAAGTAGTCCTCAGATGCGACTCATAACTAGTTGTCAACCAAGTCACAGGGACTTTCCAAATCAAAGAGTAGAGGCTACAAAGCTACGAGGCAGAAATTCATAAACTGCTACCAGAATTTGACGAATATTGACTCGACCAAATACCTCGAGCATAATACATCGAGACAGATGGCCTTGCCAAGTTAGCGGCAGCCACCAAAAATGTTACAAGAGAAAATATGGTCACCCTCCTCCACTCATCGATAGACCAAGTTGAGGTACACTCTGTAAATTTAACTTGGGACTGGCACAACCGTATTATAACATATTTGCTGGAGGGGGTACTACTATCAGCAAAAAGTAAGCCAAAAAGCTTTGAATGCTGGCGACCATGTACAACACCATAAACCACGACCTATACAAAAGAACGTTTGGAGGCCCCTAGCAAAATGCCTAGAGCCGAACCAAACAATACACTTCCTCAAGGAAGTACATGAAACTGGGCCCTCATCATATGCCTCATTCGAGTAGGTTATTATTGGGCCACAATAAAGAAGGAAGCCACCGACTACATCAAGAAATGCGAATAGTGCCAGAAATATGCTCCTACGATACACCAAGCCGGTGAACACCTTCACTCTATTACATCATAGTGGCCATTCATTAAATGGGGAATGGACATTGTCGGACCCCTTCCAGCAGGGCGAGGTAATATATGATTTTTTTTTTGTTTTAATTGACTATTTTTCTGAATGGGTAGAAGTAAGTGCATTCACCTAAATACGCGAACATGAACTTATCACATTCATATGGAGAAACATCATATGACGCTTCGGCATCCTAAAGAAACCAGTTGTGACAACGGACCCCAATTCACTAGAAAGAAGATCGCCGAATTCTTCAAAAAATGGCACATCAAGCGAATACTCTCCACGCCATATCACCCTGCTGGTAACAGCCAGGCCGAATCCTCCAACAAAATAATACTAAATATATTGAAGAAAAAGCTACCAGAAGTATTGTGGGCATACCACACAATGCCAAAAGCAAGCACAAGAGAAACGTTATATTCACTAGTTTATGGGATTGATGCCATGATACCAGCCGACGTCGAGGAACTTAGTTTGAGATACTCCAATGAAAGTTAACCAAGCAATGACGAAAAAAGGAAACAAGGCCTCGACGAAGTTGAGGAGCAAAGAGACATGACTTACATAAGAATGATAGACCAAAAACAACAAGCATAACTATACTACAACAAAAAAGCCAAAGTACGACCACTCAAAGTTGGAGACTATGTATTCAAGGCCAAAACGCAGGCAAACGAAGATTCAAGAAAAGGCAAACTAGAAACTAATTGGAACGGGCCATACAAATTCATGGTAGCAGCAAACAAATGATCAGTCCAACTAGAAAAAATGGAGGGAAAGCTACTACGAAACAATTGGAAGGTCGCCCACCTCAAATACTTCAACTTCTGAAAACAAAAGCCCTCCAAGTTGTACTATTTTTCCCTCACCTAGGTTTTGTCCCAATTGGGTTTTCTCAGGGAGGTTTTTAAATGAGGCGACAAAGGGGATGTCTCGAAGTACAAGTATAATTCATTTCCCTGCCCGCCGACTATTTCTCCAGGACGAACGATGAAGGGACTAGGTACACGGAAACTTCACCAACATATGTATCAAACAAACAGAAACATATAATATTCTCCAATGAATGAAATAAAGAAGTATCTTTACACTCGACCTAGTCTTTTACACTTTCCATACGACCCCGCTCAAATTAATATATTTGACCTCGCTCGAATTACATTACATTCGAGCTCACTCGAATTACATTACATTCGACCTTGCTCCAATTATATTACATTCGACCTAGCTCCAATTACTTTACATTCGACCTCGCTCCAATTACTTTACATTCGACCTCGCTCCAATTGTTTTACATTTGACCTCGCTCGAATTATTTTACATCCGACCTTGCTCGAATTATTTTACATCCGACCTTACTCGAGTTACTTCGCATTCAACCTCGCTCGAATTATTCGATGTTTGACCGCATCAAACGTCGATCTCATCAAAAAATCAGGGACTTCCCCACATAGCAAAAATAAACGAGAACAAAAAAAATCAAGAAATACATAACAAAAAGGGAACTATTCAATTTCAACTATCAAATTACAATACTTTTTACAAAGGGCTTAAAGACGCCCTCACAAAAATAGCAAATCAAAACAAAACTAAGTACAATAGCTTCACGCCACATCATCCCCATCGGCGTACTCATTATCATACCAAGGATCAAAGGCAAGCCTATCCACGACATCATCATCCTCATCCCTACCAGGCATACTAGGGTCATACCACAAGCTTTACGGGCTGCACGTTCCTTGATACAGACGCCCTCAAGATCTGCTTCAAAAGTTTTCCCGATGACCTTCAAAGATTTATACACGTCAAGTTGAGCCTCGGTGTGAACCCACATCTCATAAAACTCCTGCTACATACCGAGATCAATAGAAGTATTAGATGTGGATGGCTATGACTATCATCGCACCTCTTCGACCCTGAAGACAATGACCTGCTCGTTTAACCCAAGCAACTTCGCCTCCAAACCCTGGATCCATTCTTCTAACCTCGCCACCTTAAATGCCTATGTCTCCACCTTATTATCCCACTTAAACCTACAAACGTGAAGGGCATTTTCTAAGGGTGCCGCTTCAGCCATAACAGCCATTCTACCTTTCTTGGCACGACTCAATTCTTTGAATTTGGCACTCAGCTCACCTTTAGATTGACAACCTTGCCTCTCTATGCCCGAGTTTAGCCGTTATGGATGCCACCTGTATTTGAAGGTCAGCGTTCTTAGCAATCACCCTTTTGCACACCTCGAGCTTGTCCTCTTAAGCCTTTAGAGCCACATCAAGCTTGCTGCACTTACCGATGGCCCTCATGAGCTCATCGTCCCTCTCCTTTAGCTCATCATCTTTCTTTGTCATCTCATCATCTTTCTGTTTAAGCCCATCGCTAAGCGACTAAATTCACTGTCCTGGCTAAGAAAGTCGGTGAATGTTCGGTGCTTGGTACGGTATTTCTTGTACTTGGAGGTCATCTTCTTAAAAAGGTCATCCTACGCTCGTCCCACCGGTCACGCTCGATCCCCATGATAAGAGTCCGACATGCAAAAAGAGAGAAGTCACTGCAAAGAAATTTACACATTCAAAACAAACCCTAAAATAAAAAAAACACACTTACTTGCAGAGCCATGCCGGATATACCCACCGACAGATCCACATCGTTCATCGCCTGTAAAGCCGTGTTATCAGAAGCCATGCACAGGGGAGCAAAGGCCGGTATTGCCCGTTCTGAGTTTGCCAAGAGGTCGTAGTCCACGGGAATGACTGTGTGCCGGTTAAGACCCTCCGTTCTTACCTTCATACGAGTATTCCTCTCCAGAAAGCCCCGTACCTCCTCAGGGTCGATGTCCGAGCCACAATCGTTGTCCCCCGCAGGTACCGCCCTACTTCCCTCCGCCACCAACTATACGGCACCTTCTGCAGCGCGTGTAAACTCTTCGCTACCACGAACCGCCTTAACCCTAGGGGCCTCCACTCCATAACGACACCTCCATGAAATGGTCTCTACGTCTGGTGCAAATGTAGATTCCATTTCCAAAGCAATGAATTTTCTGGCTCAATGTCAGCGACGATGGCTTTCCTGGTCTCCACCCTTCGCCTTTT
Organism: Nicotiana noctiflora; assembly: GCA_032618575.1. NCBI lineage: Eukaryota > Viridiplantae > Streptophyta > Magnoliopsida > Solanales > Solanaceae > Nicotiana > Nicotiana noctiflora. The sequence goes on from JASVEL010003233.1 coordinate 49,145, forward strand.
CTTTGACGATGTCTCCTCATTATTAAATGGCTCATCTACAAGATGATAGATAGGCTGGGAAGAGATCTTATCCCACACAACAACAGTTTGAGGGGCGAAGTCCCTCATTGGCAGAGCTTGAGTCCGACTTCCTCGAGCAGACTCAACTAAAGTAAAGTGCATCTCAACCGACGTGATAGCTTGATGAAATGCAGTCACTAGAGCATTCTTTTTGGAAACTCGCCAACCTGGCACCAAAAGGAGGTCATATCAAAGACTAATGGTAAACAACAATAAGCTGAGGTAGAAATGACACTTACTGGACGGAACCTTGGGTCCAAAGCCCTTGTGAAAGGACACCAATCATAAATCCCCACGGTGTGGGTAACACGCGAGATGAACAGTCTTCAATGTAAAAACGAGAGAGGGTGTGCGCCTCTCAGCTAACAACAAGAGGGTCGCAAATGAGTCCATAAAAAAAGAAAGAAAATAACGAGTTTACAACAAGACACTTATGATTGTAATTCCATTATTGGGGAAACCCAGTCGAATTCGCAACTAGGTTCTCAGTCTTGATGAAGAAATACTTATACCAGAACTATCGGTTCACCTTATCATCCATCTCAGCCACCAACCCTTTTATCCCACGATGACGCAAGTATATCGACGTACCTCTATAAAAACTAGCAAAAATAGATGTAGCAGGTGATGAATGTTGACCTCGCAGCCGGCCAAGCATACTTTGCCAACATCAGAAATACTTTATACAACAACAACAACTACCCAGTATGTTCCCACAGAGTGGGGTCTGGGGCAGAAATACTTTATACAAATAAGGGGAAATTTATGCCGGACAGACGTTATAAAATTGGCAAAACTATTTGGAGGGAGAGGAAGAGAGTAACCAATTAAAGAATGGGCAAACATAAAAGCACAGTATTTAGGTCGGTGAACCTCTACGATGTCACTATTGGCCGGAACAATTTCGACGTGAGGAGGAATGCGATGTTTAGACCGAAGGTCGTTTATCTAAGGTGGCGCATCTCAGAAATTCTCTGAACATGAGCAGGAGCAGGAGCAGGAGCAAGTTTTTTTTTGGGGTCATGTCTGACCAAAGCATCATTGAGGACGATCTCCTCCACAGTGGGGAACCTGTCATTATCTTCAATCAAGAGTTCCTCGCAACCGGGAGGAAGAGCCATCGATAAAGGAGTAGCATCGAAGACCTCAACATGAATATTAGGGGATTCTGACATACTTCCGTAGAAAACTGCGCAACAAAATCTGAAGAAGGTATTGACTATTGAATGGGTGAGAAGTCAGGGATTAGGAATGAAGAAGCTGCAAGGAATAAAAAGCAGAAATCGGAGAAGACGATCAAATATGAGCAATGCACAAGCGAAATGAGAAATGATGAAAATTTTCAAAAATGAAACCCAGTCTATTATAGGGTTGGGTGGCACCAGAATCGAAGTAACAGACCCTCAACCGAAATCGAAACAACAGAAGCACAAGCACGACGTGCGTGGCCATGATGTCACCCTATGTTAACCATGCCAACTGTAGCATTTGAGCCAATCTGTCACCGGCTTGACTGGTTCGATATAATCAACATGACCAAATTTCTTCTAAACGGATGCAGACTGGGTCCGCTTATCGAGGACGTGCAAGATCGCGACCTCAACAAGCGGAGGGACTAACTATATTGGTCAAAATTTGCATGACTTGATAACTACAGATAAACAGGGTCGAGGACGAGGTCGACTACGACATAATAACGAGAGTCATCTTCAAAAGGATTATCACTAAGGACGAGCAAAAAGAGTGAATTAAGTAACAATATGATAGATTTAGGAATAGCCATAAGGAATATTCTTTTAGATATTCCTTAGATTGTACTTTTTAGGGTTTCTAGGGGATATCGTTTATAAATAAAAAGAGATAGAGAACAAAAAATAGATCTTTACTTCTTGATAAGAGCACTTTGTAAATAGTTGACTTCAAAATATATAAAAGATCTTGAGGATTCCTCTTTAGCTCATAAGATCCAAGAACAAATAATCCATTTCATTTGTCTGCTTTCACGTGTTGTAGTCAGAGGAAGAAATCGTCCATTTCATCTAACATTTGGGCGATAAATTCCTTTTTATTACATCTAATGTCATTTACCACTTTTGTTTCATGTTTCCATCCTCGTATTGATTGCTAGTCATAGAGCACTAACTCGGTATTTGTCAACTTGAACACGGACTTGTACCGCTTAGTCCAAGTATTTTTTATCTAAATATGGTTATACTAAACTAGGATTCATCCTCTATATCACAGTAATTAATTTAACAAAGCAAGCGTGTCATCCATTCACACATATGCTGGTCATCGTTTTTAGTACTATTCTTGACATTGACTAAAACCACTCAACATCCACATAAATGCTTTTTGGAATTCTCTCCCAACTACTGTATGTGAATCTTAACTGATAACAACGACCCTCTTTCTTTACTGCATATATAATACACTCATTCTTCTCCTGTTGTCTTCTCGTTGTTTCAAATTGGAGGTTAAAAAGCTATGGAAGAATATCTACTGCCAGGAGAGAGTAGTAATTCGGGTCGGACTCGGAGGAGAAGTGGCTTGATATTTGATCGCAGAGATGCTATTGCTCATGGATCAGCTTATCAAAAGGCTGCTGCTTTGGTTGATCTAGTACGTCCCGCCCTTTTTGCTATTTCTTTTCTGTTATTAGCATCACTTCAATACTTATTGTCTGCTGATGCCTGAGTTTCATTTTTGAACTGAATTATCCCTTTCTTTGTTACTAATGCTTCCCCTGAAGTAGAGATCTTAGTAGTATGGCAGCAAACAAATAGTGGAGTTGTAATATGGGGTACTGTAGTATTTGGGTTGTTGAGAGATTTGAAATCAGATGCTTCGAATGGTAAAATGGGGATCATGGCTAGTAGTCCAGTTCAAGAAAAAATTAACACCATCATGCCAGAAAAATGAGAATTTTCGGTCAATCTGATCTGAGATGAGATGAAGCACACTAGTTGGTGTCTGCAATTGCAAGGAAATTAATTAGAATTCAGGAAATATTAAAGACTCCAAGAGTGTGAAAAATCTGGGCTTCATCATCTTTCTATTTTTCTTGTAGTATACAGTGTGAGACGACAAGAAAAAGAGAAGACTTTGAGGAACTTAGTGACTTTGCCACAGAAGTGTGTGCCTTCCAAATGTTTTTTTTTTTTCAAATTGATGTCCGGGTCGGCTTGCTCATACCTCGACTAATTCCACGGATGCTATGTCCTACAACATAAGTATTAGGAATTGAGGTAACTCCGTCCACCAAGGCTGTACAACATAAGTATTAGGTCTTGAGAAGAAGTCACCTACTATTTTTGCCTCTATTAGAATTTGAAGCTGAGACTTTATGTTTCTCAACCCACTTCATTGACCACTAGGCCACACCCTTGGGTGTGCTAAAATATTTTCAGGCTGAACTTTTTCTTTTTGGTCCCATTCTTGTGAAAATGAAGGTCATTTTTAATTCCACGTCTAACCTACAAAATTGAGGCAGGTTGTATTGAGAACCTTTTACTTTTCCCAAGGAAATAACTCTTCTCCTACTGCATTTTTTTTTGCATTTTTTTATACACAATTTTTTTTTTTCCAGAAAGAACTTAAAGCAGACACTTTGAGAAAACCTTTGTACTGAAAGATGCTAGCTGAATGTCCTAGATGTTTGCGTCCAAAAAAATACTCCCTTGTCTATAGAATAGGCCTCGATTGACCCTCGCGGTTATTAGCAATAAAATGTTTTAATATATTGCCATATTGAGTTACTTAGTAGAAAAGCACTGAGAATAATGGTTTTTGATGTGAAATGGTGAAATATTAATTAATTTATTTATTTTTGTGAAAATGGTGAAATAGTTATTTGACTGATAAATTTCTGTGTTTTCCTTTTAGGCGTGGTTTAGTGAGATATTAATTTTGGAAGTTATTCCTGCAGGCTGAAGACGGCATTGGTCTGCCTGAGGAAATTCTTGAGGGAGCGAGCTTTGAGAAAGCAGCAGAGTTGTACTTCATATTTACTCGTTTTGACTTCCTCTGGTCACTTAATTATCTAGCACTGGTCGTTCTAAACTTCTTTGAGGTTTCAACAGTTTCCTTGCTGTCTATTCCAGCTTCAGCCCTTTGTATTTTTTCTATATGTTAAATTGACTTCATAATTCCTACTTGTTCTTTGAATTTAGAACTGGCAATTAAGTTTCATTGATTTCCTGTACATTTTTCTCAGAAACCATTGTGGTGTTCCAAGCATTTAGCTGAGTCTTGCAATAACAGAGACTACTACTATCTAGGAGAGCTGCCATTTTTGACTGGTGCCGAGTCCCTTATATTTGAGGTAAGTGGCTGATTTGTTTGTTAAATTGATGAGTCTTTAATACGTGAAGAAGCAAATGTTTTAAGCAGAACTGTCGATGGTTCTGGATTCTTCCTAATTTCCTGTGAGTTTTATTGCTATAGGCTATCTTCAAGTTTAGTTATTTCGGTGAGCCTTAGGAGATCGTTTCCTCCCAGGGTTCAGGACTGATGCACGTGCTTCTGCAAGGAAACTTAAATTAACTTTCTTTAGAAAGCTAGATGAACGCATTAAAGAGGGTCCATCGAATTCTCAACAAGTGTTGACAGGAAATAATGATATCAAGGGGAGCTGGAGACGCTATTTTTATCAATTGTTCAAGTCGAATCATGAGGATAACTCTACGGATCTACACAACTTTGCATGGTAGAAATTCTAGCTACATTCCTAGAATTAGACAGGCAGAACTAAAGGATGCCATGAAAAATTTGAGGATTAGAAAAGCCGTTTGGTCCAGATAGTATTCTTGTAGAGGTTAAGAAGTGTCTTGGGGAGGTTGGAGTAGTTTGCTGGCCAAGCCATTTAATCCCATACCAAGAAATGGTAGGATACCCAGTGAGTGGAGAAAGCGTATCCTGATTCCAATATATAAGAGCAGAAGAGATATTCAAAACTGTGCGTGGCATTGAATGTATGAGCCACAATGAACTTTGGGAAAGAGAGAAAGAGTGTAGACTTAGGGATACTACAAGAGTGATAGAGAACCAGTTTGGATTAATGCATGGTAGATCTACAATGGAAGCTATATTTTTGAAGATCAATGTAAGTTTATCGCTAGAGGAAGAAAAATCTATACATGGTGTTCATTGACCCAAAGAAAGCATATGATTGAGTGCCTAGAAAAGTCATTCGGTGGATGTTAGACAAATAGGGAACGCATATTGAATATAAAAGATGCCATAAAGGATATGTATGAAAGAGATGCCACTAGTATGAGAATAGTCTTAGGAGATACAAAAGAACTAAGGATTGCTGGATCAGCACCGAGCCTGTACTATCCTATATTTGGATTAACTAACTAACACTATTCTGGATGAGGTCCCATGATGTATAATGTTTGCAAATAATATTGTACTAATTGACGAAATTAAAGAGGATGTCAACCAAAAGCTTGAACTATCGATAAATACTTTAGGAAGTAAGAGTTTTAGAATAAGTAGAAATGAGACTGAATTTATGCACTGCAAGTTTAGCTAGCATAAGAAGTGTGAAGCTGAGATGAGATTAGTCGGGATTGTGGTGCTTAAATGCAAACAATTCAGATACATAGGATCGATTAAATGGAATGTCAGATAAAGATGTTACAGAATCAAAATAAGATAGTTGAAATAAAGAAGTGCTAATAGAGTGTTACGTGATAGAAGGTGCCTACCAAAGTAAAAGGCAACTCTATAAAACGGTTATAAGACCAACATTGTTTTATGACAGTGAATGTTGGCCCTCTAAAGTCCATCATATCCACAAGATTAATGTCACAGATAAGTGGTTGTTAAGATTAATGTGTAGTCTATGTTAATAAAGTTTTATTGATGAAGAAGATAATTGTAAAAGATTAGACAAGATAAAAAATGATCATATTTGGCAAAAGGTGCAAGTAGCATCATAAAGGATAAATCAAAAGAAGTTGCTTGAGATAGCTTGAACATGTCATATGTTGACCTTTTAGATGCATCAGTCTGTAGGTGTATAACCATCTAGTGAATGAAGGTGTTAGAAGGAGATGTGGTAAACCTAAAATCACATGGAAGAAAAAGACCTAAAATCTCTTGGTGTTCATGCAGACCTAGCGAAGAGTTGGGCATAATGGAAGACAAAAGATCTATGAATGCACTATTATTTAGTTGGTGTTAATTTTAGTCATGTTAGGACATCTACCCTAGATCCAGCGTTTGCTATGAGTCCTTTAGTTTCTGTCAAAAGATTTTTATGCCAGTAGAAAATTTGGAGAACTTATTGTACAAAAGAAGCTTATAATTGTTAATTGTTATTGTTACTTTTTGTTATTCATATTGTTATAGTTATTGTTATCATTGTTATTATTATTGTGACACGAGCTTAAGTGGTGCGATATGTATAGTAAGAATTCATATAGCCGACCCCAACTGAATAATAGGGGCCTACTCTGGATGCATAAGCATTACTATCACACATATGTAGTTAGCTAGGTAGCTTCAGGAAAGGAACTCTGGTCACATATTAGGCCGTATGAGATTGGTATCAAACGCAAAAACATTAGCACCAACGATTATTTAGCTCGGTAGACTACCTTATTCTTCCCGGGCTCACTGACTGTTGATTAGTGTAATTAGTAGAAAGATTTGATTAGATTAGATTTTATTCTTTAGCCTAACTATAGGCAGATTTTATTCTGTAGCTTGATTGTAGTAATTAGTGATTTTTTTCCCTACTTTAGCCATAGGATTCATTGTATAAATGTCAATACTCTTGATGTGAATAATATACAGAAATACAAGAAGTTCTATTCATCTTCTTGAAATCATCATGGTATTAGAGCCTTTGCTGCCATTTTGAGGTGAGTTTCCTCCCTTAGCAGCACTATAGGGGTCCAGTTCTTTGAAAGAGATCGAGTTTTTCCTCCCTCACGGTGGCTGCCGCATTGAAGCCATTATATACCAGTAGTGTGGAAAAACTAACACCACTACAAGCTTCCTGAGGCGAGGGCGACCAAACCCCAATGAGCAGCTCCGAGAAACACCTCCGCACGCGCCTCCACGCGCCACCAAACAGTTCTAGCTCAGGCGCGCATTAATCCCACGCGCCGATGAGTAGACGGCTTTCCGGCGATTTTTCTGGAATTTTTTTGCTCCCTTCAGGTCGCCAGCACATTCCGACCAACCCCCAATTGCAATTTTTTTTTCTATCACCGGAGGTAGGGTTTCTGCCCCTCAATTCCTTATTCTAGTGAAGGTTGCTGCTGCTTTTTTTCTTTTTTCTCCATTCTTGGAGTTCAGGTTTGGATTTTGGACTACTACTTAAGAAATAATGGGGGACACCAAATCAACAGATAATTCTCTTTCACAAATTGTTAATTTTGTTTCACAAGTTAGCACAGTTAAATTGGATGATGCTGGTACATATCTTGCTTGGTCAATATCCTGTTTGCTTTTTATCAAGTCTAGAAAGTTGCTTTGTTATATTACAGGAGAAAAGAAAGCACCTGTTGTGGCTGATGCTAGCTATAGTCAGTGGGATTCAGATAATTCCCTAGTTATGACATGACTTTTGAATAATAGGCACCCTCTAAACAATATTTATTGCTTGATACTGCTGAAAAGATCTGGAATTCCGCTAAGCGCACTTACTCTCGTAAGGAAAATGACGCTCAGGTCTTTGAAATTCGAAATAAGATTCATGCCACTAAGCAAGGTGAGTTGACTATCACTGACTACTATTCCGAGTTAACTGGGTTATGGCAGGAAATTGACTACTATCAGGATCTCCAAGCGAAGTGTACCGATAATGCAGTTCTCTTTCAAAAATTGGTTGAAGAGGAAAGGATATATGATTTTTTGGCCGGTTTGAACCCAGAGTACGATCAGATCAGGGTTCAAGTTCTTGGTAAAGTTCCTTTTCCTTCTCTTGAGGATGCATACTCATATGTTCAACATGAAGAGAGTCGACAAGGAGTCATGCTTTATTCTGCACCAACCGAGAAGTCTGGGTTAACTATTTCTCATGAGCAAACAAAGGTATTCACTTCTGGTAAAGATCACTTGCATTGTGATTACTTTGGAAGGTCAAGACATACAAAAGAGACATGATGGAAACTGCATAGTCGACCAACTAGAGGTCGTGGAGGCAAGCGTGTCAGTCTATCAAGGGGTCAAGCTAATATTGCAGAAAATGTAGAAACATTCAGAGAAAATGCTTTGGGTGAAACTTTGTCTTCGGAGGAAGTTCAGCACCTTCGCCGTCTCCTAAACAAACTTGACACTTCTAATGTTGGGACTTCTAATTACGTGCAGTCAGGGATTGCTTTTAATGCCATCTTAATTCTTGGATTATTGATTCTGGTGCGAATAAACACATGACAGGCTCCTCTAAAGGCTTTTAAAACTACTCTCCTAGTTCCAAAGGGGACTGTGTCAGAATAGCCAATGACTCTCTAACTCATGTCTCAGAAACAGGTTATGTTATCTGTACACGTGATATTACATTGTCATCCGTTCTTCATGTACCTGAGTTTCCCGTTAACTTGTTATCTGTTAACGCATCACCAAACAACTAAATATGTAGTGTCGAGTTCTTTCCTGATTATTGTGTGTTCAGGATCTTCAAACAAGGAAGAGGATTGGCAGTGGTAGATTGCATGATGACTTATATTGGATTGATGGAACTCGAGCCTTTGGTCAAGCCTTTTTTGGAGGAAATAAGAACATCAACCAATAAATAGTACAGTGGCATAGACGTTGGGGCACCCATCTTTTCTTGTTGTAAAGAAATTATATCCTAGTTTGTTTTCTAGAACTGAGTTTGCATCTTTGTCTTGTGATGCTTGTTAATATGCCAAGCACACTAAGTGATAATAAAAGTACTTTCCCTTTTTCGACTATTCACTCTGATGTATGGGGTCCCACTCAAACAATTTCCTTGTTTTGTAGGCGATGGTTTGTTACTTTTATGATTGTTGCACTAGGATGACTTGGGTATATTTGTAAAAGGCAAAAAAAGAAGTCTTCTCCTGTTTTCAGTCGTTTCATAAGATGATTTGTACCCAATTTGAGGTTAAGATAAAAATCTTGCGAACTGACAATGGCACAGAATATACCGGTAAAGATTTTGGTGCTTATTTAGAGTCTTTTGGGATAATCCATCAAAATAGTTGTCCTTATACCATTGCACAAAATGGGGTTGCTGAAAGGAAAAATAGGTATTTGCTAGAAGTGGCACGATCTCTAATGTTTACTATGGATTTACCAAAACCCTACCGAGGGATGCCATTCTAGTAGCTGCCTACCTTATCAATAGAATGCCACTTAAAAGCCTCAATTTTCAGTGTCTTTGGAAGCTTTGAAGAGTAAAAATGATTATATTGTTCTTCCGAAGGTGTTTGGCTGTGTTTGCTTTGTTCACACTAGGAGTTCGGAAAATTTGATCCTAGAGCTATTAAATGTGTCTTTATTGGATATTCTCTAACACACAGAAAGGGTATAAATGCTATTATCCTCCTTCTAGGAGATCCTTTGTTAGCATGGATGTTACCTTTCGAGAATCTGAGCCCGATTCCAATAAAACACCATCAACTCTTCAGATGGAGAGCTATAAGGATGAAGATATGCTTTCTACTGTTGAAATGATTCCCACTATTGAAGCCACTAAGAGACGAGAATGTGAAATTGAAGACAGAATTCAGGGGGAGACTATTGGGCATTTGGATAAACCTGATTTGATGACTTATTCAAGAAAAAAGAGAGCTAAAGAAGTCATCATGCAATCTACTGAAGCTCAACCCTCTTCTGCTGATGAAACCTCTTCTATTGATGAGAAATCTACATTTCCTAGTGAGTTAGATGTACCTATTGCTCATGCTCATAGAAAAGGAGTCAGATCTTGCACCAAACATCTTTTATCTAACTCTGTGTCCTATAATTCCTTATCTCCTTCCTATAGAGATTTTGCCTTGCCTATTGCTTCTGTGTCTATTCCCCATAATTGGAGGGAAGCTTTTGCAGATTCTAAATGGAAGCAAGCTATGATTGAGGAAATGAAGGCCTTGTCAAAGAATAAGACTTGGGATCTTGTCACTTCACCGCTAAATAAGAAATTGGTCGGCTGCGAATGGGTCTTTACGGTAAAGCACAAAGCTGATGGTTCAATTGAAAGATTCAAAGCAAGACTGGTGGCTAAGGGGTTCACTCAAACTTATGGAGTGGATTATTAAGAGACATTTGCCCTTGTTGCAAAAATGAACACTATTAGAACTCTTTTGTCTTGTGCAGTTAATCTTGATTGGGACTTACAACAGTTTGATGTGAAGAATGCATTTCTTCATGGCGACTTAGAAGAACAGGTGTATATGGAGATTCCTCCTGGATTTGATACTGAACAAAGTCAAGGAAAAGTGTGCAGATTGAGGAAAGCCTTGTACAGACTGAAGCAATCTCCAAGAGCTTGGTTTGACAGATTCTGCAAAGCAATGATCTCCTTCGGTTACCAACAAAGTAATGCCGATCATACCCTCTTCATGAAATACCAAAAGGGTAAACTCACTCTTCTCATAGTTTATATTGATGACATAGTAATGACAGAGAATGACAATGAAGAGATGGCCCGATTGAAGAAGCTATTAGCCCAGGAATTCGAGATCAAAGATCTAGGGAAGTTGCAATATTTCTTGGGAATTGAGGTTGCTAGATCAAAAAGAGGAATCTTTATTTCTCAAAGGAAATATATCCTAGATCTCTTGAAAGAAACTGGTATGACAGGTTTTCAAACAAGCAGAATCTCCCATTGAAAGCAATCACAAGTTACAAGCTGGGATTGGAAAGTCTATTGATAAGGAGAGATATCAGAGGTTGGTTGGAAAACTTATTTCTCTCTCTCACACTAGGGCAGATATAGCATATCAGTTAGCTTGGTGAGTCAGTTCATGCACGAGATCCTCATATGCAAGTTGTCTTTCACGTTTTGGGGTATCTGAAGTCTGCACCAGGAAGGGTCTACTTTTCTTCAAGCATGGTCACCTCGAAGCCTTTACACATACGGATTGGGCTGGATCTCTAGATGACAGAAGATCTATACATCTGGTTATTGTACACTCGTGGGAGGGAATGCAGTTACTTGGAGAAGCAAGAAACAAAATGTAGTTGCCAGATCCAGTGCAAAAGCAGAATATAGAGCAATGGCCCAGGGTGTTTGTGAACTGATTTGGCTACAAAAGTTAATGGATGAATTGAGATTGTCTGAGACAGGGAAGCTTTTGTTATATTGCGACAATAAGGCTGCAATTAGTATAGCTCATAATCTTGTTCAACATGATAGAACAAAACATGTTGAAATTGATCGACATTTCATCAAAGAAAAGATTGTTGGTGGTACCTTGAGTTAGCTTCATGTATCGTCAGAAAAGCAGCTAGCAGATGTGCTCACAAAAGGTCTCAGCAAAAAGACTTTTCACACGTTGGTTTGCAAGTTCGGCATGTGCGACATCTTTGCACCAACTTGAGGGGGAGTGTTGATTAGTGTAATTAGTAGAAAGATTTGATTAGATTAGATTTTATTCTCTAGCCTAATTATAGGCAGATTTTATTCTGTAGCTTGATTGTAGTAATTAGTGCTTTTTTTCCCTACTTTAGCCATAGGATTCATTGTATAAATGTCAATACTCTTGATGTGAATAATGTACAGAAATACAAGAAGTTCTATTCATCTTCTTGACATCATCACTAACATTTTCTTTTTAACTGTCTTCTGCAGGGTGTTACTCTTCTGCTTCTTATAATACACATTTTATTTCCAATATCATATGAAGGCTTCAATCTCTATTGGAGAAGTCTTCTCAACAGAGTGAAGGTATTTGCTACCAGTCCTTTATGTTCGCTCCTTATGAATGGTGATCTTTTTAATTCATAAATTTTGATTCCTCCTTGTAAAGGATAGCTTGTTTGTGAAGATAGTCTGAAGTTAGTGCTTTTGTATTGATGTTCTTGTCACTCTTATCCTAAGTTGCTCCGACACTTCAGTTTAGGTGCCGCACCCGTGTCGACACGACACTAGTATGGGTGTGGGTATGGGATCCGTACCGGATATGGTCAAACACTTTTGGATACTTTGACCACAACGGACGGAAAATTTCGATACAAGATACAATTTGATTCCCGAAATCAGAACCAAAACTAGGATAAAATTTGAAGAAAATAACATACCTTATCTGCGATATCAATCCATTACTTATTTACAACTTGAGAATAAAAAAGAAATACACACTTTACAAGCTATGCTAAGTATTCCACTAAATTTCTTACAAATTTAGAGATATTTTTATATTTTTATTTTTTTGAATTAATTTTAGCCGGATCCCCGCACCCGTATCCACACTAGGATCCGTATCCATAAATTTTGATTCCTCCTTGTAAAGGATAGCTTGTTTGTGAAGATAGTCTGAAGTTAGTGCTTTTGTATTGATGTTCTTGTCACTCTTATCCCTAAGAGCAGAAGGTGAAATATCTTGGTTGTGATATATCACATTTCTGCAATTGAAGAAAACAATACATGCTAAGGTGAATCATGCATAATAGGAAACTCAATTTTTTGAAATTTCACACAACAGTAAGCAACGGATGACTGAAAGAACAAGTCAAAGCAAAATCGAGAGTGACTTTAGCACCTTCCCTAGATACAGAAATAAAGACATCCAATGAATCATGAGAGAAGACATCAAACTGAGCCTGCAGTTAGTCTCCTCCTCCTCCTCCTCCTCCTCTCCCTCCACATTTTCCTCAAATTCTATGTTCAAGATCAAACACCAGAAAGAGTAACTCTATAGCACTAAATATTCTTGGACGGGGGGATGTGGAGTATATTAATTGAAAAAAAGAAAAAAAATAAATTTTTACTACAATTGAAATATGGGGACATTCTCGCCTCACTGAAAGAGAGAGGAAAGACAATAAGAAGATGCATCTAACTAATCAACCATGTGCAGACTGGGTTTGATGAAGGAACATAGAAAGGATTTGACATCGTGGTTCTTTATAGTGTTGGAAATCTGCCAAAAGAATAGCGATAGATAATGAACTAAATTGGTTGTGGGAAGTTTACTTGACTGTGACTGTGGACCTGTGTTAAGAGATTTTAGATGCATAGGTGTTCGAATAATGAATTGTTATACTCCACCTTAGCATGACTACTCATGCATTGCCTCTGTTGCACGTTCTTCTGTGGTGTTTTCCCATATGGTGTAACATGACAGAGCAATGAGGTATTAGAGATATCAACTCACTTGAACTCTGTACTCCATAGAGGAAGTGGAACCATATCAGAGCTACATAAGGAAAACATTTTTGGTTGGGGAGGTTCTTTATGTTGTGCCTCTCTTAAAATGTCTCCTCCAATTCATCTTCTTAAAGCATTTCTATTGCTTTAACTTTTGCTTTGGAATGCATACTTAGAGAGCCATTACTAATAGTAGTTAATTTGTTTTATAACTGAGGAAAGTAATTACTAATAGTCATTTCCTGCTTTAGTTTGACAAGAACAAAGTGGAATGAAATTGGACAAAGGAAAATAGCCTTCATTTTGAGCTCCTTTTTTCTCTCATGTTGGGTGGGAAGATAGTGTAGAGAGAATATAGAGCATAAGCGATAAAATATTTATTTTTTTATATATGTGTATGTAATTTTGAAAAAATAGAATCACTTTTTGTTTGTCCTCTCTGTACTTTCCGTTCAATTCCTTCCCAAACAGAGGGTAAGTTTCAAGAAAAAGTTCTCTCTCTAATAAACCCACAAGGTAAAAGCCACTCTTCTGGTTCTGCTTCAACTGTTTTATGTTCAAAACTAACCTGCCCCTAGATTTCTCATAATGATTTTGAGGAAAGAAATTGTTGGAAGGTTCAGTAATATTGATGAATCTTAGGTTGCTCCAATACTGATAGTTAACTTTAGCTATTGACAATTTCTTTCTTGTTTGGCTTGATTTTTCAGGTCATTTTGCTGTTAATCTTGGTCGCAGATATTGTGGTCTACATTCTCTTTCTAGCAGACTTCTATTATCTGCCACTCCGTATTGCACCCTATCTCCGCGTGGTGTTCTTTATATTAAACATCAGGTAAGCCGTTGTAGGATCGCTACTTATTTAATTTCCAACTCTAGTGACAACCTCGTATTGATGTTTGTGTTTTAAATTTCTTTACCCAGACTTCTCCCCCCAAGTGTTCTCGCATTTTTCTTTTTTAGTTGTCTTTTTCTTTTAATTAACCATATAATCATTGCTAGGAATATGATTTTTGTACACCATTTATAACATAAGTATTATATGTGAACTGTGAAGGAATTTAAAATTCAAATTTCCGCATATGTAATAGTAATCACAACTTTTCTTCTGATAATAAGAATGCACGTCACGTATAAGGAGTATGTTTTAGTTATAAATATTCTCATTTTAAACTTATGAAGGTTCATATGGACTTATTCATGTTGATGCATCTCCATAGTGTTTCCACTGTTTATCACTATCATGCTATTAGTGCATGTGAAGTCAAGGACATCGATTGTACAGAAAGACCACCACCTTTCAATTGATGTAAATTATAGAGCACGGCATTTAGGTAAGAAAATGAATTTCCATGGATCCCTACAGCTGGTGCTGCATTTTTGTGGTAGTTGTGCCGTGCACATGGTTGGTCGTGGTGACTAGTGGTGGTGGTAGTGTGCGGTGGAGGTGATTGGCGGTGGCAGCTAGTGGTTGGTGGTAAAGGTGGTTAGTGGTGGTGATTGTGCGGTGGAGGCTGGTGGTAGAGGTGGTTGGTGCCTGGTGATGATGGCAGGCTGTGGCGGCTGGTGGCTGGCGGCTGGCGGCTGGCGGCTGGCGTCTGTGGCGGTTGGTGGTGTAGTGGAGGCGGCAGTGGCGGTAGTTGGGAGTGGTAATAAATACAGTAGTGATTACACTCTTAGGAATATTGAAGGGAACATCCTAATGTTGAGATTCTGTACAGGATCGGAATAATTCAGACCTATTAAGAGCTAATAAGTTGTCAAAGAAAAACAAAAAAATGCACTTAATAGGCTGAATCTGAATGACCATGAAGTGCAAACAAATGAAGCCTAAGCACTGTAATCCACTAGAGGTTCCTTCTCTTTTTCTTTGTTCCGAAGTTTCAGATAGATGGCATGTTGGGTCCACATCCTGTCGTTTAGTTTTCTTGATTTACTTGGTTTCTTAGCTATTGTTGCTAATATGATCTTGATTTCATATTTTTGACAATAGGGAATTACGAGATAGCTTCTTCATCCTTGCAGGAATGCTTGGTACCTACCTTAATGTTGTGGTTAGTTATCCTTATCTTTGAAGGTTAATGGTTATTTTCATAGTATAGTTTTCAACTGACACTTTATGCCAGATAAACTAAAAATTTCACACCTGAATTACATCATCTTGCATCCTTTCCCCAACTGATAGTTAACCTAAGCCCTTCTCTTTAATCTATGTTATCTTTCCTCCCCTCTACAGGCCCTATCTGCTTTATTTCTTCTGTTCTCGAGCTGGTTAGCATACGTCTTCTTTGAAGACACGCGTCAGGGGAAGACCACGTTTACTTCGTACGGCACCACGTTGTACCAAATGTTTGTCTTATTCACAACATCAAACAATCCAGATGTCTGGATTCCTGCGTACAAGTGAGTGCCTCAGAAAATTGTCTTAAGTCCCCCTTTTACTCTGTATAATACCGGTGAAGTTTGCCAAAATCTGGAATGTGTAAGATAGTTTTTGCCATTAAAAGCTCTGAGTTTTGGTTATGTTTATGGTTACAATCAAAGATAACGCCTCCCAGCTTCATAACAAGAGAGCAATCTGAGAAACATACATCTTTCTCTCATCGTCAGCTTTCTTACCGAGTGTTTTCTCTTATTAAACTCAAATTTTGAGTTAATATTTATTTCCATGTAAACTTTTGAGTTGAAACCCGTATTATGTATTTTTCCTTTCAGGGACTCACGTTGGTATTGCTTGTTTTTTGTTCTGTACGTGCTATTGGGCGTTTACTTTGTTACCAACTTAATTCTTGCTGTTGTGTATGATAGCTTCAAAAGTGAGGTAATGTCTTCCATTGTTTCTGCTTCAAACTGTTGCAAATAATTGCCACCATGTTAGTGTTTGCCATAGCACGTACTTTTCCTGTAGATTTTACACCTTGCACATATATATTTATTTATTCTTTTTTGGTTGTAGCTTGTAAAACAAGTGGCTTATAAAGATCGTTTGAGGCTAAGGACTTTGAAGAAAGCATTTAGCTTGATTGATGAAGCCGTGAGTAGGATACGTCACAACTGGTTCTCCAATTAATCTTCTGTGGTTTACATGCATTTACTATGCTTCTCTTCCTTCCTTTTACTCATGGAAGAGAAGCTTCTATCCTTGTTCTTTCCTTTTCCAGAAGAAATATGGCAGTAACAGTTGTTAATAAGAATATTCTCCCTCACAAATCTTATGTAGGCATCCCCTGTATATTGTATGTAGTTGTCTTCTTCTGCTCACAGATCAAATTTAGAGAGAACGTAATCTAGCACCAACAAGAAGAGGGATTATATTGTTTTGATAAAGTAATACTTCCATTAATGTGATGGGAAAACTTACAGTATTAGAAGATAGATTATATTGAGAACTGAAAGAGGCAGTTGATACAGTTCCGATGACTAGGACAAACACCTTCTGATATTCTCATACACAGAAACAGGTAGATCAAATTTGCATTGGTGTTTAAAAGACATAATAGAGTTTGAAGATACTTACTCCTTGCTCCCCTTACCTGAATGATTCCAAACAGGTTTACATGTGTGTGTGTGTGTGTATGTTATTCATGTCAAATGGGCAGCTCCACCCGTAATCAGTCTAGCGCCATACATAAAGAGCCTGGTCAAATTTTGTCTTTAAATGGGCCCGATCTGGGCCTCTCTTTTAAGTGAACCAGCCTGGTACCAGTGACCAATATACGAGTTAGCCTGGCCTGGTAGGAAAGAGTAGTTATTTTCAAATTTTTGTAGTTTGTGTCATGAAATTCAAATTTTAACTATCAACTTTCATGTAATTATAAGTTTCAACTTTTTCATATTTAATGAAATTTGAGATCTTCGTTTTCTTCCAATTTTGGTATTTGCATTAAATGTTTAAATTTCGATTTACTATTAATAATTCGTAAAACACATTTAACCCAAAAAAGTGAGTTCGGCCCGCTATGCACCAGCCTGAAATTTGGTCCGGCTCGTTTGACATGAATAGCTGTATGTAAGTATGCATAGCTAGCAACACCAAGGGTGAAGGTAGAAAGAAGATAATGGAAAAGGAGAAAGTACTTTCATAGATTTCTGTTGTGGTCAAGAATTTAATAGGTAATTTATTTTTTTGGTTTACTATGAAGTTCTTCCGGAAGGGTTTTTTGTGTCCTTAAATCTTGTGGTTTCCATTCCTTTTAAAGTTGTCTTCTTCTGACATTGGCAGAACAATGGTTTCCTCAACGAGAAGCAATGTACCCTTCTGTTTGAGGAACTTAACAAATACAGGTAACGTTCAGACATGTACAGATCTGCTGCTATACACTACTACTTCTCATTAATTTTCTTATAGTGTGGCTCATACTTCCATTCCTTGAAACTGAAATTGACCTAACAGTTGCAACTTGAACTGTATAAGGCCATTTGATAAAATCCAAATCAACATGTTGGCTTTAAAGCTTTCAATCTGACAATGCAGTGAATCTGTGTTTTGGGACACATCATTTCCAGTACTGGCATGAGAGCAATCTGATGTTGCCACGGCCATTAAGCATGAAGCTTTAATTGATTTAGCGGCTTACTTAGGATATTGTCCAGGCTGCGCACACTGTAATAGGCAATAGCTGCATTCTCGGAGACATCATTTAGTGGCCCCATTCATCATAAACTTTTTTTTTTTGAAAAAGGTAACAATTATATTCTTCAGCACCCAAAAAACGGGGCTGGTATCTAATATTTACAAGTACGGCCCCTAAAAATCTTACAGAGAATCAAAAAGGTCTAATAGTGATTCTACATCCCCTATTAACTGTTCTTTACGCCAAAACTAAAAAAGAGAAATACAAGAAGTCTTGATTTTCTGTGTTGAACTGCTCTTGTGTACAAAACATCTTGCATTCCTCTCCTTGCTAATTGTCCACCATATGTAAGCTGGCAATCTTCCACCATTCCTTGTGACAGGTTCTTCCCCTAATACTTCCAGCTGCATATCAGGCCAATGGTGTCTTTAGGCATTACCCAAACAATACCAGCTAATGCTATAAAGAGCTGCCAAAGTTGTCTAGTAATAACACAATGTAAGAAAAGATGCTAATTGGTTTTATCTTCCTGTTGACATAGAAAGCATGTAGAGCTGGTCTGAATACCTCTTCTTTGAAGAATTTCTTGACTGAGGCAGACTTTTCTTACCACTAACCATGAAAAGCAAATAACTTTGAGTGGTGCTTTGATCTTCCAAATCTTTTTCCAAGGCCATGGATAGTTGGGGTGCCCTCTGGATGATAGATAGTTGTATGCTGCCTTGACTGTAAATTTAGAGCCCTTGCCTCCGTTCCATGTAAGAGAATCCTCCGCCTCACTTAATCCTGCAAAACTTTCTAGCATTTTGAGAATCTCAGTAGCTCTAGTGACTTCCCAGTCATTGAGAAGCCTTCTGAAAATTAGGTTCCAGCCCTGGGAGCTCCAAGTTTCTTCTACTGTGGCGTTAGGTGAAGTGGTGAGATTGAACAGATCAGGAAAAAGATCTTTCAATGCTCCATGACCAATCCAATCATCATGCCAAAATGATACCATCCTCCCATTTCCTATCCTAAAATCTGTGTTTGTTGTAAAGTCCTCCCATAGGTTCCTGATGGCTTTCCAATTGCCAACTCCATAAGGAGTTCTCACTGGTTTGGTGCTCCAGTGTCCGGATTGCTCATGCCTGCAGTTGAGAACTTGCCTCCATAAGGCTTGCTTATCAGTGTTGAATCTCCATAATCATTTCATTAAGAGACTCTTGTTATGCAAACTTAAGTTTCTAATGCCTAGACTGCCCACGCTCTTGCTAGAGATGAAAGCGTTCCAGTTAACAAGATGGGAGCCTTTGGACTCTCTGTTCCCAGATAAAGTTCATTCCCAGTTGGTCAATTCTTCTCCTTACTTTGGCTGGGATAGGAAATAAGGACACGATGTAGGTGGGTAGGGAGTCTAGGACAAAGCTCAGTAAAATGATCCTTCCCCCTAGGGATAAGTATTGTGCTTTCCACCTTGTAAATCTCTTTTCACATTTATCAAGTACCCCTTCTCATATATCTGCAGCTTTGTTCTTGGAACCCAATGATAGTCCCAAATACTTAGGTAGGTAAATTTCCTACTTCACAACCCAGAACGCAGCTAGAATTGGACTGTTTGGAACTGCATATAGGCACCAACATGTTCTTTCTCCAATTAACATGAAGGCATGAAGGCCTGAGATACCTTCAAAGACTGTGAGAACCAACCTCAAATGCATTAGCCGAGCAGGTTCAGCATCACAGAGAACCAGAGCATCATCTGCATACAATAGATGCGAAATCTCCATGCTATTAATTCTGTTCTGAACTTCAAATCCCTTCAAGCAACCACTGATTGTAGAGGCTCTCATCATGCTACTCAACCCTTCCATGGCTAAAATAAAGAGGAAAGGAGACAAAGGGTCTCCTTGCCTTAAACCCCTTATTGAAGAGAAGAAGCCTTCAGGAGATCCATTAATTAAGACAGAAAACTTCAGTTGATACAAAAAAAGATCAATTTAAGCCATTTATTTCCAAAACCCATAACTTTCAGAATATTGATCAGGTACCTCCAATTAACATGATCAAAAGCCTTTTCGATATCTAGTTTGCATAGGATCCCTGGTTTCTTCTCCTTCTGTGTACTATCAACACATTCATTAGCTATGAGGGCAGCATCCATGATCTGTCTTCTCTTGATAAAAGCCATCTGATGCTTGTTCACAATTTTATCTGCCACCTTCTTAAGTCTTTCTGCTAGAGTCTTGGAAATAATCTTGTAGATGCCCCCAATCAGACTGATTGGTTCGAAGTGTCTTAATTACTTGGCTCCACTCTTCTTGGGTATAAGCGCCACATTGTTGGCATTTAAACTCTTCTCGAAAAATTCCCAGGGAGTAAAAATTGGCCATAGTTTATAGGATATCGACCATCAAAAAATCCCAGCATGTAATTAAAAAACCCCATCGAAAAACCATCAGGACCTGGCGCTTTGTCTATGGCACATACCTTTAAACTATGGAGAACTTGTTGTTCCTCAAAAGGTCTCTCCGGCCAACTTTGCTCCTCATCTGTAATTGAAGCAAAACTCTGAGGAGTAAAGTTAGGCCTCCAAGCATCTGTCTCAGAGTATAGCTGTTTATCTAAAAAGAGATGATTTCTCCTTTAATTTCTACCGGATCAGTGACTTCATTCCCATTAATCTCCAACTTGTCTATGGTGTTGAATCTCCTAGTGCATTTGCCATCTTGTGAAAGAATGTTGTGTTCTTATCACCCTGCTTTAACCATAGAATTCTAGATTTTTGCCTCCAGGAGGATTCTTCATATTTGGATATTTCCTCAAAATCCAAAGTAATGTTGACTTTTTGTATTTGTTCCTGCAAAACATCAACAATGGTTAGTTGGTTCAAAAGCTCTGTCTTCCTTTTTGCTAGATCCCCAAAGTTAATAGCATTCCACTCCTTTAGTTTAGCTTTCAGGAGTTTCAGCTTTGTTGCTAAAATAAAGTCTGGTGTCCCTGTACCGCAAAAGATAACCACCAAGCTTTAACCAATTCTTTGAAGCCATCAACCTCCAACCACCAATTTGCAAATTTAAAGTATGATGGTTTCCTTTGTTCCCAATCGCCACAAGTTAGCTTAATAGGACAATGATCAGAAGTGATTCTTGGCAGAGTAGACTGTCTAATATTCCTGAAGTGTTCATCCCATTCAACAGAAAAAAGAAATCTATCAATTCTCGAAGCAATCCCCTGATGTTCCCTTTGTTCCAAGTGAAGAAACCCCCAAAAAGTGGTGGATCTACTAACTGTAGATCATTGATTGCGTCGGAGAAATCTCTCATAGCTCTAGTGAGACGGTGATTGTTGCTTCTTTCATTTGAGTGTCTGGTTGTATTGAAGTCCCCACAGACCACCCATGGCCCATTACAAAGTCCTCTTGAGGCTGCCAACTCCCACCATAAGTCTTGTCTTTCAATTCTGGAATTTGAGGCATATACCCCTGTGATGAACCATGAGAAATTGCAGTCTGTTGCTGTCAATCTACAAGAGATACTCTGACTTCCAGAATTAATCAACTCCCCTTCTAATACCCTTTTATCCCACATGATAAGAATTCCCCCACTAGTACCAATGGCTTCAAGATTGACAAAATCCACCCATCTATTCCCCCATAAATGTCTGGCGATACGAGATATATCACCTTCTATCTTTGTTTCTTGAAGAACTACTACATCACATTTCCATTCATTAAGAGCAGTTTTTATAAGTCCCCTTTTCTCCCCATCATTCAATCCCCACACGTTCCATGATAGTATGTTGATCTTCATTAATCAACTTTGAGGGAGCCTCTCCCCCTGACCCTAGCTTGCCCATCTTTATATTTAACGCCTGATTTTAACCTCTCTAATTGCTTCTGACCTTTTGGTTTAGCTATAAATTTATAAATTTATAACCAAATATCAATAAGATCTTTTCTTTTCCCATTCACTTTAATTATAACAACCTCATTTATTCCTACCTACCCCTATTGTAGCTCTCTCTTTATTTTTCACTCATAAATATTTAATTTAATTAATAAAAAAAATCGTAGAAACAACACCTTTTCAGAAGACATAATTGTTAGATATGTAGTCTTGTCCCACATTGGAATAGGAGTAGAATGTCCTTGTATAGTATAGCTATAAATAAGGACCTCTTGTATTGTATTGAACACACAATAATATATCATATTTTCTCCCGTGCCTTCTCACATGGTATCAGAGCTATCATGAGAGATTTATCGTTGTGCAGAAATTTCAGCGATTTCGGGAAGTAAAATCTATCACTGGAACCCTTTTTTCGGGCGACTTTCAAAGTTGTTTTGCGTCTGCTTTGTCTCTGTCAGTGTTGTGTAAAAAATCCAACACTACCACAAGAGTAGTCACTGTCCGGCGACCAAACCCCAGTGAAAATCTCCGGCGATATTGTAGCTGTCCGAAGAATATTTTCCGACGAAGTTCCGACATCGTGTGGGCCATCTTCCGACCATTTTTTGGCGACGACTCTTCAGGACAGACTTTTCAGATTGATTAGCCAAACACAAATTGCTTCTCTCCAAAAGTACTTTTTCCAAAAACACTTTTGAAAATAGCATTTATCAAATAAGCTGATTTCTTCAGCTTGGCCAAATAGGCTATAAGAGTGCATTAAATTCTGCATAGTGATCTTTCATATTCCACCTCCTTATTGCCCTGCCATGCTCCTTGAGGCCACATTAAATACCTCTACGACCCACTTCATGACTTTGAGGCTTAAAGTTGCTTTTCTCATCAGGTTCCTGCTACGTTCAACTCATTCGAACCAAACTTCAGAGCTAGAACAATTTTTCGTAATGTCAAAGGATTTAAAACCAGCATGATAATAAATCCTGTCAGTATCCATATTAATAGAATAACACGATTGGGGTTTAAACAATAATCACGGTAGGTGAGGGGGTGAAGTCCGGTGGAGAATCACACCGGAAAAGGTTATTCTTCAGTCCTAGAAAGTAGGACAGAGAAGTGTTTCGGTAAAGGTGCTTGGGATATTCCCATGAATTGGAATTTCAACGTATGACCATATGAAGATTTTCTCGCTTCTAAGTAGTGGTTACGTGAGTAGACCTTCTTCCATTTGTTGTTGCAAGGTCAATTGAGCAAGAAAATAAAAGAAACCTTTATCTTTAAGTTTTATAAAAAGAAAGAATAAAGGCCCGGTGCACTAAGCTCCCACTATGCACGGGGTTCGGGAAAGGGCCGGACCACAAGGGTCTATTGTACGCAGCCTTACCCTGCATTTCTGTAAGAGGTTGTTTCCACGGCTCGAACTCGTGACTTCCTGGTCACATGGCAGCTACTTAACCGGTCACACCAAGGCTCCCCTTCAAATGTCTTCTATTTATATGAGGGAAAGGGATATTCAAATTTTGATATATCTTGTCTTCCATTTAACTGAGAGAAAGGATTATTCAAATTTTGATACTAATATACTTTAGGAGTGCAACAAAAAAAAAGGCATTTCTCAAAACGTGTATTTGATGGTTCACCTGTAAATTGCTGGTTGTTCATGTACTAGTACATGCAACTACATGTGTCAGTTTGCTTCCCAGGATTTAGCTTGTGATACAGCTAGTTCATATTTTGTAATCATTCCTGTATTACTAGCCAAGGGGACACTAGGGAAACAGCAATGCCTGATCTGAATTGTGAAAGTTGATCCTGGTTATGAGCTAGCAGACTGAGAAGGAAGAGGACAGTTGATTAGCTGCTAGTCTCTTCTAGATAAAATTCAGTTCATACCTTTTGACCAAGCTTCTCTCTGGTTATTGTAATTTGACAATCAGCTGTTGACTTGACGATCATTTTGGAAGTTTAGCAAACTTAGCTTTAACTTGAAGTCACTTTGACAGTGCACCTTAGGTTATTAAAATAGTTTCATGGTAAGCTGGGAGAACCTATGATATAAGTTTAGCTAGTGTCTTAAGGAGTTTGAAAATGAATCTTCTGTAATTATGCATACTATTAAACAGATCCATGTACGGAAATACAAAACCAAAATGGGTTCTGCAAAAAAAATAAGCAGAACAGTCAATGTCGTGATTAGTGATTTGATGCTCAGGAATAGATCTACCCTCTACCCTCTATACTCTTCTGTTTTTTATACTAGTAGTTACTGTTGGTTTTCTTTGGGCATGATATAATTAAAATTCTGTTTGTACCTATTTTCAGATACTGCTGCATTTGAATTGACTTATGTTATCTTCTCTTTGGATACATGAATATACCCCATGTCATGCACTTTTTCTTCCACGTACATCAGTCAAGTTTCCACAGTGAAGTAGACATTGATAGACACTATCTTTAAATGTCTGTAGGACATTGCCAAAAATATCAGGAGATGATTATAAGTCAATATTCAGTGAGCTGGATGATACTGGTGACTTTAAGGTACTTAAGAATCTTTTTTAATTCTCTGATACAGTGAGGTACTTTCATTCTTGTTATTCTCCATTTCTCTTGATTGGTACACATTTCAGTTGTTCTCATAATTGAATAGCGACTTTAACAGTTTATGTTTTTAATTATTTTCTTTGGAAATTTTTGAAATATTTTGATATTGTGAGTTGGAGTGTTGGCCGGTGAAGAAATCGCATGTTGAGAGGATGAAGGTTGCTGAGATGAGAATGCTTAGGTGGATGTGCGGGCTCACCAGGTTAGATAAGATTAGGAACGAAGTTATTCGGGAGAAGGTGGGGGTGGCCCCAGTGGATGAGAAGATGCGAGAGGCAAGGCTTCGGTGGTTCGGGCATGTGCGGAGGAGAAGCCCCGATGCCCCGGTGAGGAGTTGTGAGCGGCTAGCGGTGGTCGGTGTGAGGCGAGGCAGAGGGAGGCCTAAGAGATACTGGGGAGAGGTAATTAGGCAGGACTTGGCCAGTATGCGAATTTCCGAGGACATGGCCCTTGATAGGAAAGTTTGGAGGTCTAGTATCGGGGTTGTAGGATAGGGGCTTTTAGAGTTTTCGTACTCCTTTCCGGGGTGGGTGAGGCGCGGTAGGGCCACCCATAGAGGATTAGTTTTCTTTCTCTTGTGGTAGTCATTTCTGTTTGCTACTGTTTTAATATTATTGCATGTCGATTTATTTATGGTACATATGTCTCTTATGTTTAGTTAACTATTTATGTGATGTATGCTGGTGTAACTAACGCTGCTTTTGTTTTTGTTTTTTGTTTGCCTTTCTTTTCCTGCGCCGAGGGTCGATTGGAAACAGCCTCTTCTCCATTTCTCTTGATTGGTACACATTTCAGTTGTTCTCATAATTGAATAGCGACTTTAACAGTTTATGTTTTTAATTATTTTCTTTGGAAATTTTTGAAATATTTTGATATTGTGAGTTGGCTACCTTTTTCTTTGTATATATTGTTTGGATAGTGACAATGATGCCCCATTACATTTGTAAAGGGTCTAGCGGAACTTCTCATTGTTTTTTTTTGGGTTTCCCACCTAGTGTCCGGTACCATTGGGTCCCGATCAAATCCGGATTCGCGCTGGAAAGTCCCACATTGGGGGATAAAATGCTTCCTAATAAAGGTGACTCCATATGCAGGGTTCGAACCCGAGACCTTTGATTAAGGATGAAGGAGTACTCGCCACTCCACCACAGCCCTTGTTGGTGGAACTTTTCATTGTTGCCAATGCTATTAGCTACTGTAGATCTTGTCTTAGTGTTATGCTTTAGCTTTGTTTTCGTTGTTACAGTTTATCTTGATGATCTTGACCACCCAATAGGGTTGCCAAACATTTCCAGGAATATTGTTACATGGAAAACAAATTTTCATTTTTAACTTGTGTCATTGATATTTGCTCCCGTTTGGCCATAGATTTTGGCTTCATTTTCTAAATTTTTTTGAAAAGATTATTTGTTTATGAAATATGATCATGTTTTGGGGGAAAAAATTTCAAAAATTTTCAAGTTCCCAAAAACCAGTTTAGGGCAGTTTTTGGGTGAAATTTTTTTTTCCACTCACAAAACTTCAACTTTTTTTCAAATAAAATGCATGTTCAAACACAACGTCAGCTTTCAAAAATTATTTTTCAACACAACTTCAAAAACTCTTTTTTCAAATTTTAGCTGAATCTATGTCCTTTCGCTAGCTTTGATTTTTCAGTCTCAAACTTGAGTTTTACCTTTGAATTATGAAAAATTATGTGATAGATTAAACTACCAATTTCGTATTTTCCGTCGCTTCTCAAAGTCAAAATTTTGGTTTATCCTATCAATACTTGGTGTGTTATCGGAATGGGTGATCAAGTTGAATGACTTAGCACCAGAGCTTGATGTTAAGCAATAAGCACATCTGTCTAGTACCTTACATTTTCAAATTGTTAGATCTTCTTAAGTTTAAGAACTTCAGGTTTCTCATATTTATGCATGGAACCAGATGGGTCTGAAATATAGGATTAGATCCTTTCCTTGAAAGAAGTCTATTCTTAATCACAAAATTTCATCTTCATTTTTGTTCTTACACTTCTCATAAACTCCTCTCTTTCAAATGCAGATAAATTTGGATGAATTTGCTGATCTGTGCACTGCCATTGGACTAAGATTTCAGAAAGAAGATTCAGTGAGTCCATTTACCCTTTGGTTACAGTTTGAAGGTGACACCAGAGAATCCTTCATGTTCTGTTTTCTATTGCAGCTGCCAATCTTTGAAGCATGTCCAAATTTCTATCATTCACCAGCATCAGAGAAGTTGAGAGGCTTCGTCCGTGGAGCTACGTTTGAGTACATAATAGTGTTCGTTCTCCTTGTCAATCTTGTTGCTGTTGTTATTGAAACTACGGTATGAATCAAACTCTGTACAATCTCTAATTGGATTTTGGATGCAAATAAATGTTATTAGCAAAAGTAGCTGCAGCATATAGATCAGTTAGTGATATTTGAACTTGTGAAGTGATATTAACTCCTTTTAGTATCTAATCTGTTAATTGTTCAACAATCATGTCTAATAAGTAAACTGATATGGAGAATATACATTAACCTTAGATTACCAACCACTGATCCCCCAAACTAGTCTTAACTAGCTACCACCCTAATTGTTACAATTGTGATCTTGAATTAAGCTTAAGTGTGGCGTCCAGTGGCGGAGCTAGGAAATTAAGGGGATTCAAAAGATAAAGAAGTAAACACACAAAGAAGCTCAGGGATTCAACATATGGTATACATACATAAAACAAATCTGACCTATCTATATAGTGTAAATTTCCGATGAAGGGTGTCAATTGACTCCCCTTGGACAAGGGTAGCTCCGCCTGGTGGCATCCTTCCCCTGTTTACGGTGCTTTGTTTACTGTCTAGCGCTTTTGGGGAAAGTGTCAACATTCTCACCCAAAAAAAAAAAAAAAAGACAAGATCCTCATATGCTATGATATTGTGATGGTTTCAGCTTTTTTTTTTTTCTTTCATGGATGTCAATGAGTAAAGCTTTTGTTTGGGTGGTGGGTTTTGTGCTTGTATGTATAATACATGAGACAAGGACTAACTGCTGAAGAAATATCCTGTTCTTTTCTCATTGTTTTTGGTTACATATTTTCTAAGTTCAGGATGAATCTCACTGACTTTTTCTGGTGGTGTATTCTAGCTTGATATACAGAACAACTCAGGTCAAACCTTTTGGCAGAAGGTGGAGTTCACCTTTGGTAAGTCGCACAATGAATTTCAGGGCTTGGTTCCAATATTTCTACACATTAGATATTCTTTTTTCATTCATGAGATTGTGGTTATAGTTTGACCCCATTAGGTAGAAAGTTATCCAGACGGTTTTATGTCAGTGGTAAGTGCTCTTGTTCCCGTTCACGTCAATTACCATACCTAGTAGAAGATTCATTGTTTTAGGCAGAGATATATAATATATGGCTTTTGAATTGTGCTGGTTGTATTTTGCGTTTTTATTTGATATTTCAAATGTTAAAACTTTTTCTTGCCCTAACAGTTTTTTCTGTTGAATTTGACTTCTTTAAGTTCTTGAGATTTGACTTCAATATTGTTAGATCCTTCCTTAAGAGTCCATCAACTCTTTTTTTTTTATTTATACTTTTTTTTAATAATGGAAAAGCTTTTGTATGCAAGAAGTATACCAAAAAGTAGAAAATGTACGGAAAGATATGGTTCTCTACTAGGCACACCAGTCTTCTATACAGATAGGAAGCTCATAATTTCATCAAAAAGACATTAGAGTAGGAGGCTATCCCTCAGCTGTACAAAATCATGCTCTTTCCGTTCACCTATTTCTTTCCCTCCATACGATCTACATAAGTGCTAATGGAGCAAAATCCCATACCTGGCATCTTCTCTTCGTTTTCTAAAGGCCCAACTGAGTAAAGCATCCTTCACAATACCCAGCATGATCCATTGTATGAACCATCTAAAAAGCTCCCACCACAGACGTGACGCTACCTGACAATGTAGTAAGAGATGATCCACGTCCTCTCCCGAGTGTTTACACATGAAGCACCAACTAGTTGAGACGTATGAGAGAAAAACCTGGAGGACCCAGGTTCGAATCCCCGTTACACTGCTTGGGATTTTTGTTCAAATACGCATTTATGTTACTTGAAAAAGGAAAGTACGACACATATATTGGGATGGAGGGAGTACCATTTAAAAAGAAATCATAAAAAAGCGCAAGACACCAGTAAATTCGGCAATATAGCAAAGTACAAAAGAGCGTAAAACTTGCTATACTGAAAGTGGCCCATTTCTTTATTCTGAAAAAGTTTCATTGTCTACCTGCCATGGTCATACCCAACAAAAGGTTTCTAGAAAGTTTCATAAAAAAATTATGTTGATGTCTTTATTGCCCAAAAGATTGGCGAAAAGAGATCTCACTAGTCATTTTTTTCTGTCAAGGAGTTTTTATTTTCTCTGTATCTGCAAATAAGCAACAGTTATTCACTTCTTTAGGCAGTCTCTTTTTGCATCTGAACTTCTTTATATTCATGTAGCCGAAGCAAGTTTTACGCTCTTTTGACCACCAAATAATCCTACTTATAACTCAAAGTACCATGTAGAGGTTATGCCATTCTGTGCCTGCTTAGAACTTGGAAAGACAAATGAAATTTCTCTTAAGGTATAAGGATATTAGGGAAGGGTAAGGGTAAGGGTATTGGTATTGAAGACCTAGATACTTTTTCTTCTTCTCCTTAGACTTGGCAGTTGTCCTATACAGTCAATTTAATGCGTAATGATCTTGTACACTTGGAGTAATGAATAAGAATATTTAGATTTCTTCTGCTATCATTTTGATGGTGCCCCTTTGACTTCAAAACACTATTTTCAAATTTACAGGTGTATTGTTCTTCATAGACCCTCATCTTAAAATTGTGGTGCAATGCTTACTTCTTTGAGTTAAGCATATTTGGGATTTTACCATTTTCTACTTTGTTGCACAGGCTGGCTGTATGTTATTGAGATGGCACTGAAAGTGTATACTTGCGGTTTTGAGAACTATTGGAGGGATGGTCAAAATCGATTTGATTTTGTCGTCACTTGGGTCATTGGTAGGTTTCAAATGTTTTAAACCCTGATTTCTCTTAATTAAAATTTATATCAAGTACTGCAGTAGCACTTGTTTTGACATTTTAAATTGTTTGGCTCATAGTTTTATTTTCTTGATCTCTATTCATATTCAGTTTATAACATATGTAAGGCTGTATCTGGAAGTGTCTTTTGAAATGCACTATATTACTACACCTTTGTTTGATAATGCTTCAGTTTCTTTAAGTCCCACATTGGTTGAGGGAATGGGTTGTGACTATGGTCTTGGCCAATCCTCACATTATGAGCTAGCTTTTTAGGTTGAGTTAGGTCCAAGGCCCATTTTCTTATCATGGTATCAAAGCCACCCATTGATCCCTGTTGTTGTGTTTCATTATGTGGTCCCTCTCCCCCTTCCCTCCCCCGGTAATCCATGATCTAATTGAGTCCTAGGTATAGGGGAGCGTTAAGTCCCACATTCATTGAATAAATGAGTTGTGGTTGTGGTGTGGGGCAATCCTCCCCTCAAGAGCTAGATTTTGGGGTTGAGTTAGGCCAGGCATCATATCTTCACGCATATTATGTCAAGGATAGAGAAAAGACAAGAGATAAGAGATCCTCTATAGCTTTTAATTTATTAGGACTTCACAACTCTCAAATGAAATAGTTATTTGGATGGTTATTGGTGATATACCTTGCTTGTGGACCCATCAGCCCACCCGAAAAGAAAAACTCAATGGAAGATAGGATACAATTTTGTCATGTTGGGAAATGGCAGTTTATGTGAAGTATTGTGTCTTACTTGAAAGATATGCACACTTCCATGATTTGAATTCATTTATTAGAGGTGATTGTTTGTCTTTTTGCTAAAATATGGTGCACAACTGCCAATACTTCTGTGGAGTCTGGCTGTTCAAGATTAATCTTATTTTCTAATAAAAACGTATAATTATGTGAATTCATTCATCAGTGCTACTGTTTGTGAAGTTCTTTGCATTAATTGGCACTTCTCACTTCTATGGACATAGTGAGATTGCAAAATCCTTTTCTCTGCTTTTACTGGTTCTAACTCATTTTATGGATGAATTCAATTTTCACAGTTATTGGAGAAACAACTACTTTTGTAGCCCCTTATGGTCTGTCTTTCTTGTCCAACGGAGAATGGTAAAGGCCTCTATAGCTCATATTGCAGGGACTGCTAAATTTTCTACTCTTGCAATTCTGGCATTTCTTGAGTAATTTAATTATTTTTCTGAATATATTACCATGTACAAACGAAAGACTTTTTGGAGGCACTGAAATAGATGCTTGTCTCCATGATTTGATTGCTGTTTTTCTTCCTCAATAGGATGGAGTTTTGATTTTTTTTTCTATGTGCTGTGTTTTGTATGCTACTCTTAAAGTGAGCTATTAATAAAATTTAGGTGTTGTAGCTAGAGAATGATTAGAAAAATTCTTAATTATCCTTTTGCAGCTTGTATAACCTTTGCTTATAATGATAGTGAACGTGCATTGATCTTAATAACATTATTTGCTTTTTATGGTCTCTAGAAGGAGGATGAGTTGTGTCAGAATATTAAACGAATCTGTTTCTAGATTCATACACGTTTATATTTAGGAAATCGTATAGAATATTCAAAAAGATACTTTTGGATATTCGATATATATTACTTACCTTATTATATAGGGATTGATTACCTACCATGTTATACATGCCCATGACCCTTAGTAAGGAGCACATCTTGGACATTGTTAATAAGTCAATCAAAAGTTCTTCTATTTTCACATGGTATTAGAGCTTAAGATCTTGGTAGAGACTCAAATAGCTTCCGCTACCAGCGGGCTGTACCGACTAAAGTGTGCCGCCCGTTGAGCCAAATGTTTTCTTCTTTTATTTACTTTTGGTGTCTGATGATGCTCCTCTCTCCGGCAACCAGTGCTCCTATCTCCAACAACTGATAAGGGGCAACCGATGTTGCTACTTTTTGTGCAACCGACGCCCTCATCTAAAATTTAAAATTCCTGTCATTGTCCTGTTAATTCAACTTTCTTTGATAATTTTTGGAGATTTTCAACCCCAAATCTCTTTTCTGTGATTGAAGATAGAGTCCTCTCTCTGCATAGTGCAAGAAGCACTTTCTTTCGAGCTGCGCAGTTACCCACGGCTCTTCAAGGAAAGAGTTCTCTTACTGCTTTTCCTCTGATGATCGTGTGCTATTCCAGCGTGATTCCAGGGTCACCTGCCTATATTTTCAAAATAAGTAAAGTCAAGCTGGTTTCCCCACTTTGAGTTTGAGGGGACATGTTAGAATACCAAATGAATATGTTTGTGATTGATACACATCTAGATTCGTTATACTTGAATAAGGAAATCATATAAAATATTCTAAAGGATATTCCACATGTAATTATAGAATATTTTGCTTACCTTATTAGTATTGGGATTAATTAGTAATTACCATAGGATACATAACCTAAGACTCGTATATAAGGAACACCTCTTGTACATTGTTAATAAGTCAATAAAAAGTTTTTTTATTTTCACAAGTAGGTTGAGCATGTTTTGCATCCCAGCAATGAGGAAATTTAGCTTAGGTCTTACAAGGAGGATGGAAATTCAAAATAGTTCACGAGAATGATACATTAGCTGGAAGGAAATCAGAAGGGTATATCCTATGTTCTAAATCACATTTTCATGTGATTGCTTGAGATTCTAGCATTGTCAAGTTTAGATATTTTAATTAACTAAGAATGTTTAAAACTGTAAAAGAATGAAATATGTACTTTTGAGTACTTACAGTGGTCACAAGTCCTAGTATAATGCACATTCACATCTTCATGTGATTGCCTAAGATTATAGCATCGTCAAACTTTTAGAGTATGTTTTTACATAGAATGTGTGTCACTGCAAGAGAATGAGAAACCCACTATTGGGTGCTTGCACTAAACAGGAATATGGTTGCACAGTTTACTCCGTGTCTTTTCTTTCTGATGCTTTACAATTTGCCGCTCCTGTCTTATGGTTAGACTAAATGCTTCTGTGTGCTGACAACTATGTTTCTTACAGGATTCGATATCTTCTTATTGCAAGAATGTTACGATTAATAAGACTCTTGATGCACGTTGAGCGCTATCGTGCTTTTGTTGCCACATTTTTGACCCTTATACCAAGTCTGGTGCCATACTTGGGGACCATATTCTGCATCTTATGCTTTTATTGCTCTCTTGGTTTACAGGTACATTTGACTTCTTTTGTTGCTATTAGCCTATTGCTATGCTAATCACTCCATTAGGATTTCATTCCTCTCAATGTCTGCTTATTAAATGAAGTAGCTTCCAAAAAATTTGTCCTGAAGTAATGGTGGACTCTGTTTTTAATCTTTCTGAAGTATAGACCTCGTCGTCCATAAATTGACTTTTTCTTTGTTAGATTGCCTTTGGGTGCAGATCTTAGTCAATATGGCGTCATACAAGAAACTGAATTATCTTTTTCTCGTCATTTTCTTTATTGATATTTACAGTATTGTGTGTGTACTATTTTCCTATGCTTGCCTTTTCATCCTTAGCTTCTTCTTTTAACTTGTGCAGATCTTTGGGGGGATTGTCAACACTGGAAACCCCAATTTAGCCCAAACTGATCTTGCTGGTAATGAGTATCCTTTTGCCAATGGTGAAATTAGAGCATTCTACAGGATACTTTTTCTCAACAAACGACAAGGGGATAATCTTTTTGTTGTTTCATAATTATCTTCCTGGAAGAACCTATTTTATCCTATTTATCATAGAATATCAAGATCCCTTTTTCTTGTTGCATATTCTTGTGCTGTTCTCCACTTGGAAGTCAATTTTGTTTTCTTGACTGTCTAAGCTATTTGCTTTTTAACTTCAATGACTATCCAAATGGCATGGTCACACTTTTCAATATACTGGTGATGGGAAACTGGCAAGTGTGGATGCAGGTATCCTGATTTTAGGATTCCCTCAATTACCACTATATCTGCTTAGAATAACTATCTTTTACTTGTAAGGGTCATGATTTAAATCTTTGTAAATCAGTCCTGTATTTTTCATACCTTTAACGTAATATTTTACTGAACCAGTGGGCCACATTAAAAATAGGTATGAGGGATGATGACTTTGGTGACTGGAGCCTAGCCCAATCCTTAAGTGGTTGCATTCTAACTTTGTTGTGTTTCGTCAATGTTGTGATAGATATTTGTCTTTACAGAGTGTGAATTAATTCCTTTTGAGGATAAATTCTCCTGGATAATTGAGATGAAAGCGTGTCTTGTGGTTTTAAGAAAATGAGATTTTTACAGACGAAAAAAGTAACATCCATGTACATTCACTTATACAGTGCACACATCACTTGGATTAGGGTTTCCGAAAATGTTGTTTTTTTCGTCTGTAAGATTCTCATTTTCTTAAAACCAAAAGACAAGCTTTCATCTCAATTATCCATGTGCATTCACTTATACAGTGCACACACCACTTGGATTGGTTACCGAAAGAGTATAATGGTTCTAGAACTGCACCTGTTAGAAAACATTACACTTGTCCCTCATTGGTTGTGTAAGGGTTTCCAAAGGAGCTCAAATGATACTGAACTACTCCAATTGGCTTAAGGTTCTAGGATTTTGATGCTCAAATTCTTTAAAATTGTATTAGAGCTATACCTACTCCTATTTTTTTTAAATCAAATATGGGGCCCCCAATTAATATTGTCCACGCACCAATACGCAGTCCCATGCATGGGGAAGGCAGGGGTGTTAAGTATCCCATTGCCTTCCCTTCGTATAAGGTTTTGGGAAATCCTCACCTCATGAGCTAGCTTTTAGGGTTGAATTAGGCCCAATGTTCATTTTCGTAGCCGCACCCATTACTTTAAAGTTTTGGGTTGGATGCTCAAATATTTCAGCATGTATCTGATCCAACCTTTGGTAGACCCGGACAGACACTTGTAAGTCTGCTTCATGAACTTTATAATCAGGTTATGTTGGAGACATGCAATATCCTAGACGACTATGTAAGGGTTTTCAAATGTTTTACACTGATCTAAGATTTTGACCATTAGGCTGAGCACCTGCCATTAGGCTGATGCTCATATTCTTTCATAATGTTTATATTGACAAGTACATATACGGGAGGTATTTCTGTTATTCAGGAGCATTTCCTCTGCTATGAGATGGTGATTATTATGTACAGTGGAGAGAGGAGAGTATTAGCCCGTATGTGAACAAAGTGGACTTTATTTACAAGTTTAATTATGTATTTGAGGATTCAATGAGTCGTGGGAACTTTGAGTAACCTGTAGTAAGATGTTAGTTGTTACAACTATTTGCAGTTTTTGCATCTTTCATGCATTTTGCTTTATCGTGCTAATATAAAGAGTTTTGATGACTAATGCCATTTTGACAGTTCTGACCTAGCTGCTTTCCTAACTTGATGAATTTAAGGAGGTATCTTATTACAATGGGTGGTCCAAGTAGCTGATAATAATTTCCTAACATTTCAGAGCTACAAGGAACTAACAGGAACTGCCTGGACTTATGCCTACTTTGTCAGCTTCTATCTTATCTCAGTTCTGTGGCTGTTAAATTTGGTAAGCATCCATGTCTACTCTTTGCAAAGTCTGGTCTCTATACCTCCACTGAAGCTCTCCATAAACATAAAGGCAAACCAAAAAGTCGATTTCATTGTTGAGATAAGTCCCCATGAGTTCACTATACCAGATAACATAAATACATTGGTAATGTGTCTGTTTGCATAAAATGAGGGTACTTCTCCAGTGCCTACCCATTTTTTGATCTCTAGGTACTTGAAGGTATACTACATCAATATCCAGTTTGTTATCTGTGTTTTATGTGACTGCTCTTGATACCTCATCTTCTCTTAATGCACAAAACAGACTGTTATATAGTGTGATTTGTGATTCAACATGTTTATGAGCTGCTGTCTGCAAAATTTATGTGCCTTTAAATTCCCTTGAAGCTAATTATTTTGATGACTGGACATATTCTGTATCCAAATTGATGTTTCCTAAGACCTTTGATTTCTCTCTCCATGATTGATACGGAAGTTGCAATTTTGGAAAAGTTAAACCACTCAAAGCTTGACCTCAAAATGTTTTAAACCCATTCCAGGAAGATTCCTCCTACGTAAGTG
Source organism: Nicotiana noctiflora (assembly GCA_032618575.1). NCBI lineage: Eukaryota > Viridiplantae > Streptophyta > Magnoliopsida > Solanales > Solanaceae > Nicotiana > Nicotiana noctiflora. The sequence goes on from JASVEL010003233.1 coordinate 84,750, forward strand.
GAAATGATTTAGTTCCTTTAGATTATGAATCATCTGAGAAGATATAATCTAAATATGTTTACCCACCATATAACGGACATTATATATATATTCATGCAGTTCAAGCTAACTCCGTGTTTTGCTGCTGATATTTCTGGATCTTCATATTTATTTTATATTTATTCAGTTTAAAAAATTTCATAAATGAGAAAACGTTTGAACAGATAGGTACCAGTTTTTTTTCATAGAGTAATTAAAGAATTCTATGCAGTTGACTGCCCATTTGGAGTCATTAATTGGGAAGTTGGACATTTATCACCACTGGATAATTCATGCACGAGTCGACTTGCCATTTTCTTGATGACCTTTAAGATCTCCGGAGATTTCATGGCCTTCCCCAGCCATGTTAGCATCACTAGCCTTTAGACTTTCCACTTCAGCGACCCTCCTGATGGGTCAATCAGAAAACAAGCCCTGCTTAGATCTTAGCGCTAGGAGTAATAGATTGAAGTAAATGATAAGGCATCTGCTTTTTTCAGAATTGCTATATTTGTTCTGATGGCTGTCAAAATGTTCTCAGAAGCTTAGTTAAGTATGCACAGATAATGATATAAGTAAGAAGTAATGCATGAATGTGAGCGCCTAACATTTATGTTCTTGGTAGTGATACTGGTACATTTGAATATTGGAATGAAATGGGTCCAAATGGAGCAAATGAATTGTTATTGTTCTTGTAGTAATACTGGTTTGTGTGTACAACTATATTCTATATCAACACAAGGTAGCTTAATTGTTCTACTCCTGCTCAATAAATTACAGAAGTTGTAATATTGCATATTTTTTAGAAACTTTTAGCTTATGATTTGTTTTTTATAGTTGATCTTATCAGTTTTGCTTTTCCTTTGTGTTCGGACACTTTCTTCTTTCCTAAGTATTTATCCTCTATCCCTATAGCATGTATCAGTGCTGAAACGATTAATAACACTTCACCTTTGCTTGGACTTTTTTAGATTGTAGCATTTGTCCTGGAAGCTTTTCAAGCAGAAATGGATCTTGAGGCATCAGCGAGATGTGTGGATGGTGATGACAAGGTTAGTTTATGAACAGCAGAATTAATATTTCTTGCTATTCCTTTGCAGACAGGGACATCTTGAAAGACTCTAGCGAGTTGTTGGAGTTCTTGGCTCATCGTAGAAATGCTCTGTTATTATTTACCCTCATGAAAATTGTAGCCAGCAAACTTAGAAAGAGAATTCATGAGCTACCAGATAGGCCACTCTTAAAAAGAGAAGAACAGAAGCTTCTTTCAAATCATGATAAGATATCATTGCTAAATGTAGTAACGCATGGAAATGACACCAACAAATATTTAGGCGCAAACCTAAAATCTAGCTATATGTAGTTTCTACCATATAAAACCGGTTTCTCTACTCTTCTTCCCTCACTTCCTCGTATTGTTAAATCCCCCAACTCTCTGCATTTAAACAAACCATTACACATCTTTTTCTGCAGCAGTTATCGTAAAATACTAAATTGTATTCTCAGCTTTCATCACTATATAATCCCAAACAGCCTACCCTCTGGTTTGTTCCTTTAGTTTTGTACCAATTCATCGTTAAACAACGAGTTGGTACTAACCTTGGAGATCTACATCTCTTATTTCGTTACTTAACAGTGTTATCTTTGCTGAATAATAATTATTTATACACTTTATTTCTAAGTACTCTTGTGAACCTGAATTCTCTTTCTATAATTCAGGATGCAAAAAGGGAGCGGCGACGTAATGTTGGGTATGTGTGATTAACTAATTTTAAACTATGAGAAATTTTCATTAACGCATATAGGATGTAACTGATTTTCTGAGTGACAACTTCTTCCATTGCACAGCACTAAGACTCGGAGCCAGCGAGTAGATTTCCTCCTCCATCACATGTTGAGATCTGAACTAACAGAATGCTCCAATGACAATCCATAAGTTTGCTCCTTTCTCCATGCTGGTAACTTCATTTTTTTTTGTTTAATGTGAATCCTATTATTTTTTTTCCATAAACCTTCTTTAGTATTGCATCCTTCATCATTATGCGGACATACACTAATATGTCCAAAAACATTTTTGATCGTAAATTTGATGGATATGCTTGCATGTTAGGTGTCAACCTGTTGGCTCTTAACTATTATGCTCCCGTTAATTTCAGCTTTCTGCAGTCGTGTGACATCAGAAGTTGAGTTATTTTGGTGGTGAAGAGAAATTGCTATGTACATCTCCAACTAATTATGTGTGTGTATCGTGAATTGTTGTGTGCTCTGTAGTATAAATTCATCGAGCCTAAAACAAAATTTTAGCTGCTCCACTCAAACACACCTTTGGGGCAGGATGCAAGGGAAAGATGCCCTTGTCGCAACATATGAACAACTCACACGCTGCTGTATTTGTTCTCAATATTGTACGTTGCTTGCTTGTAGTTTTTCAGTTTGCTGCTCAAACATTCTAGTTAGAACATGATGTACTCAACAATTGTTCAATTTCACTCTGTGCAGTCTATTGTTTCATTGATGCATACCTTTATGTTACTTGTTCAAATGATGCAAAATAAACATTGGAGACCAATTGTGCAGAATTTAAGCTATATAACCAAAATGTTGTTTTTATTTCTGTTCTTGTTTTATTGGAGAATATAGCTAAAAAGCCTGTACCAATTTACAAACTTTGGAGATATTTATTTCACAGCATTTTAATCAAAGCATATAAAGTTGGTTGCATATATCATGTATCTAGATAGAGCGGAAGGAGAACTATAAGATTCCGCAGCTGAAGATGTCTAAAAAACATTTTTAAGAAAAAGAAAAGGAATTCTGCAGGAGCACAGAGGGCAAAGCTTAAGTTCTGCCCCTCATAAAGTCCCACAATTCATCCACTCTCCTGGCGCGGAGAGTCTGGTCCAGTAGCTCTCTCTCTCTCTCATACGTAGGCAAACCTATAATCGCCCTGTAATACTAATAGCTCATCGAAGAAAGATCCAGGATGCACATGTGACACGTCCATCTCGTCTACTGTAAATTAAACAATATTAATTGTGTATTTATTTTGTGAATTAAATAATTTATTTTTAATCGCACAGAGTATATATTATTATGGGCCCAGGCTCAATATTTGAGGCCCGGTAGCACCAAGCTATCATAAATTCTTATGTGTGTCAATTTTAATTTTTTTTTTTATAATTTTGTGCATTTTTTGTAAATTAAATAATTAATTTTAAATTGGATAGCGTATATATCCATGGGTTCTATGCTCGATATTTGAGGCCCAGTAGCACCATCATGAATTCTTATGTGTGTCAATTTAAATTTTTTCATAATTTTGTGAGTTTGTTTTGTAAATTAAATAATTAATTTTTAATTGACCAACGTATAAATCTATGATTCCAGTCTCGATATTTGAGAACAAGTAGCACCAACCTTTTCTGAATTCTTATGTATGTCAATTTTAATATTTTATAATTTTGTGTGTTTGTTTTGTAAATTAAATACTTAATTTTTAATGGAACATGGTACGTATCTTTGGGTTCTAGGCTCGATATTTGAGGTCCGGTAGCACCAAGCTATCCTTAATTCTTATGTGTCAATTTTAATATTTTTATAATTTTTTGTATTTGTTTTGTAAATTAAATAATTAATTGGTGTATATATATATATATATATATATATATATATATATATATATATATATATATATATATATATATATTAAATAATTAATTGGTGTATATATATATATATATATATGTGGGTTCCGGGTTCGATATTTAAGGCCCAGTAGCACCAACCTATCCTGAATTCTTATGTGTGTCAATTTTAATATTTTCATAATTTCGTGTTTTTGTTTTATAAATTAAATAATTAATTTTTGTAAATTATAATTGGAAAGAGTTTGTGTTTGATCTATCAATATAGTAGATACTTAAAGCGTAGTTATTCTATGCTAAAAGGCTCTACATTTTACTACGCTAAAAGGGCAATAGTCTTTAAGCAAATAAATAATCTAAACTAAATAAAAAATAACAAATATATTTTTGTAACATAACACACTAAATCACATATAAAACAAAAGAAATTTATGAATATTTTATTAACCAGAACAATGGTTTCTTAACTTTTAATATTTTTTTTAAAACACTAATATCTTAATCCGGATAAAATTAACATAGTAGTTTAATCGGAAACAAAACAATATGGAAATACATTCAAGACAACTAATATGAATTATTAGATGAGTTTCGACATAAACTAATTAGGAATACCTCGAATTACGTTTTTAGAAAAATCGATAAATTAAAATTTTGAGCCCGAAACAAGAAACCACGACGGTAGAAGCCTTAGATAGGATGTGGGACCTACAATTTTATCTTTTTGTGTGACGGGTAAACTTTTTTGGAGAAAAAAATGGGGGGTGGGGAGCGTTTAAATATGGGGGAGGGGGTTTGTTTCTGTCGTTGGGGGAAGAAGAAGGAGTTTTTAATGAAAAGGTATATTGCGGTACCGATATATAGAAAAGTAATTTTTTTTTAAGCAGTAGAAACGTATTTTGAGTCCAAAACCATAATATTTAGGTTTTGGACTCTAGATTACATTGGGTTGTTGTTTTTGTTATGCAACAGTTCCAGACTTTAGTGTCTTTTTATCAGCCTACCCTGTGGTTGGCTCCTTTATTCTTGTTGCTTGTTCTGAGATGATCTATTCACTCGTAACATTTTCACTTCTCCCTGAAGCTTGATTTTTCTGCACTTTTGGGGGCTGTTACTTTGATAAATACCGTGCATTGCTAGCTGCAGTTTTTGCCCTGTATATCAGACGTTCGAGTTGAAACAACATGAATTTCAGCAATTTTCAGTTTTGTTCTCTCGTATACATGCTCGTGTCCTGGTATAATTGTTAAACCTGGTGGTAAAAGCAGTTTTTGGATAGTAAATTCTAATCATCGATAGCAATATCGACAATGCAATCGAATACTTCGTAGCTGCATAAACGAATCCTGTCAACGTCACAGGTTGTGCAACAAAAATGAGTCTTTAATCTTTGCCCTCAAGTTCATCATTCCATTAACATACACCCCATGGGAAATCTCAATCATTGAATGAGTTGTCCTACATTGCAAAACTGAAATATATGTCAGCATGCCTCTCACTACCATTGCCTCCATTAGAAATGACAAGAGATGCTGCCTAGTATTTCTCAAGCCATTTGAAAAGAAAGACAGCTATGCTCTCTGAAATATTACCACACTTATCTTGTGATAGATTTTATCGCATAACCCGGGGAATGGAAAAACTATATACCAGTACCATTAGAATATACCTCAGTGCTAAAGTAACCAGTTTTATCTACATTCAAAATTAGAGTTTCTATGTACACGAAATTGTGAATGGCACCAAAAGCAAGGTAAAAGAGGTGCTCAAAGAGTCGAAAATGGACCGGAAACACATCTTGTGATTTTCATATTATAGGATCTGATGTGTAATCCTGTAGGCTTAGACACGAAACCGGTCACAATCCTTGGCACCATTCTTAGTGAAAAGGGATATAAGACCATTCATCATTCTGGATACTGATTCCCTGAATACTGGTGAGCTCCTGTCTTCAGTTGCATTACCCTGTACTTCTCCCTTGACTACAGAACCAACTGGAGCTCCTTCCACATATGCCTTGCATGATGAGAGAATGTCTACAGCATAGCAACGGAAGTGGCCAATGACAAGGTCTTCAAAATGCTGCACGAAATAAAAGAATAAGAGCATGCCAGATTATATTGATATGTCATAAGGAAGAATGCAACCCCACAAATAACCTCAAGAAAAGAATGTATGCTTAGAATTTTCCTGATGCTCCCTCACAAGTAACCTTTGAGAAGATGTATACTTAAAATTCACTCCCCAAAAACAAAGATAAGTACTTTGCAATGTTTACATCTACTGATCTACATACACCACCCTTTAAGAATAAAACAAACCTCCATTTTTCATTTAACCTACCCTCCAAAAGTCCACCCCTTTCTATCTCATTAAAAGTTCTGGCTGTCAGTTAAAATATGCAAATGAATAAGAGTAGAATAAGCTTTGTTTTCAACTTTATAGCTTTTCCCATGGAAAATAGACAATTGAGCGGTCAAAAGAAATTGTGCCACCACATCCAATCTTCTCAGTTACCAAAGCTGAGGAACCTGAGCAGAAAAAGTTTCAACTTTCAAATCCATTTGAGAAATCACTGGTATTAAGATGCCAACCACAGAGCTAACTCAAGACAAACGAAACTATATGTTAACTCATACATACCGGACACAGTGAACCCGATCTTCCCTTCTTTCTGAATCTCTCTCCTGATAGTCTATGCAAAGCCAGTATGCAAGTAGACTAAATCCAAAACACCACTAAGATGAGAACTGATTTCAAGGATGAACTAGGTTCTACATTTGACCCAATCCCCATTTTCCCAGATAAACCTATGTTACCAGTATTGCAGTCAGATCAACCATAACGCCATTTAATGAAAAGGACAGCATTAATTTAAATACCAACTGCATTGGTCATTAATAAGTAAGTGAAATCCTAGCAGAGCCAGAAAATTGAAAGATAAAGACATTATTTGCCTACACATGTGCTCCAACTGGATGTCACTTTTGACAGAATAACTGAAGGCAGAAGAACTATGACATGTCATACCTTTGGGGGCCTCCTCAATGTATATGTCATTGTTTTCAAAGATAGAACAAAAACATCTTCATTGTAAGCTTTAGATCTCCTCTCTCCGTCAGGTCCGGGATATGAGGCTTCATATCCAGGCTCATTAAAGAAAGGCCTTGAATTCAAAATTAGAGCTTGAATAGAAACCAGGACTTGCAGCATGGTCGATGTCTTGGGCAGCCACCTTTCATTACCTTTACCAGTCCAAGTGTTCAGAAGACTGAGACAGACTTTTCCACAATCATACAAGTTTGGGTTCAGTCTCAAACCACCAGAATAGTAGTAAACCATCTAATGAAAAAAAGTAAAAAAGTAAATCAGAATAAATATCTTGAAGCATTTTATAAGGTAAATCAGAAATAAACATCTTAACATTTTCATGCTACAAAATCAAGAAAAAACGCAAACACACAAATTCATACCGGTGGCACATCAGGATAGTTTTGTGGGAACAGGACATCAAAGACGAAGAGACCATCATGGTATGGAGTGCCTTGTGGTCCAATGATGACAGCCCTAAGGAGATCCATCCTTGATTCATAGACCCTTACATATATTGTGTCTGAGTACGAGAGAGCGAAATGAGTTCAACATAGATCCTCAAATGGATCAGATAGAATTAGGGCAATCTACCAACGTCAGGACATCCCACAAAGTCAATTCACAAAAACTGTCTCTTATTCCAGATTAAACAGACAGTGCAGCATGCCACAAAGACGATAGAGTCAAAAATTTAGCAGCGGATAAGAAAGTTGAGGAAGGGGAATGACAGTGGGGAAAGCAAGGATAGCTTCGTATATCATTTACTTATGGTAATCAATGCGTCAAAATATTAATTGCAAAGGATGTCCGTTAGGAATGACACATATCTTTTCAGGAATTACACATTACACGAACCAATTGATGCATTTACCATCATGTGGATTCACATCCCGTGAAGGATTTGCGTAAGAATGTCAGGAAGACAGCAAAATACCACTTCCAGAAGACTTCTACAGCAGGAAACCAACATAAAGACATTTACCAACTAAATTTTTAAAAAGTTACAAAACAGCAGATACAAAAACACACGTCACTAAATAGCAGCAACTGACTCACCCGGTAAATCATTTTCCAATATCTTCCACTCATCCTGAACTTTCTTACTCCAGGCCTTAGGTGGCTGTTAAAGAAAAGTAACAGCAGAACTTAGCATAATCACATAACATGACCAACTAGAATGCTATAAGATGACCTGCAAAGCAAAGGAAATTTCCTTACAAGTTACCTGTTGCCCTTGGAAGCCCAAGCTACTGTAATGATGATCTGAGAAGTCATCTACCACATCAAAATGCTTAAAACTTTGATATTTTTTCATGGCTTCTTCTTCAGTTGCCTCTTCCTTTCCTCGAGAACCTGACTCTACAGACACTAGAGAACTGGTTGAAGCAGGGGCCTGAGCAAAGTTAGCACTACTTCCATGATCAGGAAGTGTGGGTTTCAATGTCCCAGCGCCAACTGGAAGACTAGAAGAGGTAACTTGGGAAGGCACTTTTGAACTGGGAGCAGGTTCATTCAACCAAGAAACTGTTGCCTCTACACCAGCGGGCAAATCAACATTATCAAATTGTGCCTGCATACTCAAGTAATCACACTCATCATCGTCATCATTATCATAAAACATATAGTCATTATGATCATCGTCGTCATCATAGTTTGACACATCATCATCATCGTCATCATCCATGCCATCATCTCCATCATTCTGATCTTCATGAAATGAGAGGTCTGAATTGGAACTGTTGTTATTGCCAGAGTCAAGAGATACGGATACAGACCCAGCTACTGTTTGTGAATTATCCTTAGTCATAGCCTCCTGTAAGTGAAACAAACCAAATAGATAAGCAAAGGGAAAACAGCAGATTCAATGTTCAAATAATAAACTAATAAGCATGCTGGAAATTACAGTATTGTATGCTACTCAAGTACAGTAAAATTATGAAACTAGAACCAACCGCTGCACGTCCAATTTCAAGATTCCTGGTCTTGAAATGATGGTCAAAACCCATGGTCTATCGATGATCAAATTCCCAACAATGACAAAAACAACAACATACCATTCCAAAGTGTGGGGTCTAGGAAGGTTAGTGTGTGTGTACACAGAAAGGCTATTTTCAGTGAATCAAATTCCCAACAATATTAAAAATTCTTTTAACGATTGTCTAATTTCTTCAAAATTTACCTCATTCTACAATGGCTAATTCAACAGCCCCACAATTATACACAGAACATAACAGAATATTATGATCAATCCATCAATAACAACCCAACCGAAAATCAAATTCTAAAGCGATCAACCCCATAGCAAACGTAGCCCGATTTAAGAAAAATCACTCAAAGAAGTAAACAAAAATGAAAATTCTACCTTATTGTGTTTAAGTTTGTCGGAATCTTGAGAAGAAAGTTGTTCAATTTCAACGTCCATTGCATACAACAATTTCAATTTTCCACAAAAGGTCACTGATCCCAAAACCCTAACACACTTTTTATTCGTATCAAGTATCAACTACTATTTGGGGAATGTAGAGAGGTTTTAGAGAGGGCGATATCTTTATCAAAGCAAGTTTTTAATTATCGTACGCTGGAAGGAAACACGCTTTGTATACTACGATTATATACTCTACAATTGGTTCACTTTGGTTGACACGTGTTACTTTGTGAATTCGTCTCAGTATACATTCGCCAGTAAGGAGTTATATGCACTGAGGTTCAGTGGTCCTCTTTTGCACTAGATTATCTTCGATAGTTGACTTGTTGACTGAACAAAATTATAGAATATTACGGAGATACCTTCGGTCCAACAACTTTGTTTTGGTAATTTTTGTGAGACAGCTGAGTTTCCTTTTATGGTTAAATGAAATGATATGAAATAAAAGTTTGTATAACTTACTAATTATTATTATTATGTGATATATCTGCTTACCCGTAAAACGGTATAAGGTTTGATCCTGAAATACTAAAATACTTGAAGAATTATACAATACTTAGCCTCAGAATGTAAATGAATAGCAAAAATGATAGTTCCGGGAACAGGGTTTCCGGGCACAACAATGATGAGATCAAAAGCGAGGAAATAAATCTCCATCCGATTGACAATAAGTGACCAGTTTACTTTTTCATTTTGGTTCAAAATAAGTGTCCAGTTAGGTAATCAAGAAAAAAAATCTATTTGTTTTTACTCTTTTACCCTTACGTGCATATCCCTAAAAAAATTTCTCAATCTTCACATAACTATGTGACCAATATTTAATAATGGTAGTTTCGTCATACTAGACATTTTTGTATAGGATTTAGCATTTTCTTAATGGACGTGCTAAAAGGAAACGGGTCACTTATTGTGAACCGGATGGAGTATTAAGCTTTGTATAGAATATAGTTTTGTGTCTTTTACAATGATAACTGGCCTCATTATTTATTGTTGTGTCTACAGAAGGAGGTCTTAGGATCGTGCCCTCCTTTAATGTCAATTATGAGGGTCATTGTTGAAGATGTAACGATGAACATAAATGCCAATTCTCCGTTACGGTCATTGTCATTAATGCTGCAAAATATTCTTTATTAAATGCTATCAGGCGCAGAATATTTATACACTGTGAACATTTTTATGAACGTTATCATTTCCGATAACAAGTGGAATAGTTGCATTCGATCTTCGGTCATCCTCATCTTGGGTTCCACATGTCTTTTCTTTATGTTAACCCAAGTCAAGTTTGTTTTGATGATTGATAAAATAACTCAAGCATGAAATATGTCCATACACAGAGTACACATACACGGGCAGTTTCGAGCATAAAGGATGCACATGAAGGAGATAAGCTTAAGTTGTTATATTTGATAGTTCCTAATCGAAAAGGTTGCATAAATGATAAGGAGAAGGATTCCTTACTCGAAGAGAACTTTATCCAAGATACGAGATGAGTTAGCAGTTGAAGATAACTAGAACTCTTTCACGATGGAAGAGTATAGCATTAGAACTCTAGTTATTCCTATTCTACTAACTCTATAAATAACAGGATGTTCTTATTTTACATTTACGCACAAAAGCTGGAGTTAAACGTGAGTTAAGAGCACGATAGGAAAGCATTTTGCAAGTACTTCTTATGTGATTAAAGTATGCGAACCTGAAGCTATACGAACCAGATAGAAGAACAAGTTCCAAGTGTTTGTCTTTTATTCTAGTTTCATTATAGTAGGTAATTTCCAAATTGTACCTTTTAGCTTTATTTGAAAGCAGTTGTATTAGGTACTCTGAGCATTTAAGTTAGAGTTACTTGAAGTTGTCGCAACATTTAGATGTTGGTTGCCACAATCGGATTAGGGATAATCCTTAGGTTTACAAAGAAATTTTGTAAATGTTGTTTTGGCTCAGTAATTTAGTTAAGTGTTGGGAAAAATCCTACTAAGTAGTAGGATGTGATTTTTTTTTACCTTTTGAGCCGGGCATTTTTTACGTAAAAATACTTTTGTTCTTTACTTTCCGCATTTATTATCTCTGCAACAGGAGTATAAAGAATACATAGAAGAACCATGTCCTTCTATAATTTGTGCACGTGGAAATTGGATACCCGCATAAATCACCTCCCCCCTTGTGTGGCATTGAGTTACCAAACATCAATTGGTATCAGATGGGGTTCTCCTTGAAGAGGCTTACACTTTAGGAGAAGATCAACATGAGTGCACCATTTGAAAACTAGGAAGGGCAATCCACTGCTCGGCCGCCACTCTTTAATGGCCAGTACTATACTTGGTGGTAAAACAGGATGTGAGATCATATTATAGGAGAGAACTATAAGCTATGAGACATTATCATCCATGGTCCGTTGGCTACCTTGAAAAAAAACATTGAAGGAGTAGATATGCCAAGAACAAGAGTTGATTTCACTACCGAGGACTTGAGGAATTGAGAGAAGAATGTTAAAGCAGGGAAATGGCTTATTTGTGGACTTGGTCCAGATGAGTACAGCATAATCCAAGACTATACCATTGCTACACAAATTTGGGACACACAAGCGGCTCATAAAGGAATACCTCAGGTGAAGATATCCAAAGGAACTCCACTGTACTCTCAATTTGAGATTTTTGCTATGAAGGAATGAGAAACCATTCAAGAAATGTACATAAAGTTCACTACACTGACAAATAAGCTACAATCTCTTGGAAGGATTATTCTTGAAGAGCAAAGGTTAGAAAATATATTGACCAAAGTTTTGCCTATCACTTGGGAGAGTAAAATCATTGACATCTAGGGATCAAAGAATATTGCCACTCCCCTACTGGATGAATTAATTGGAAATCTTTCGCCTATGAACTTAGGAGACAGACCATGAAGATGGATATACCTAAGAAGAAAAAGGGTTTGGCTCTCAAAATCATTGAAGGGTCTGATCTGAAAGATGATAAAATGTCCATGATCACCAAAGACTTCAAGAAGTACCTAAGGAGAGGAAAGGTTTCTTCAATAAGTGAAAGCTACAACAAATCAAAAGCTCCTAAAAAAACAAACCAATGATAGCTACTACAAGTGTGGAAAGACTGATCATCACATCAAGAACTATCCTCTATGGGAAATAGAGTGGGAGAAGGAAAGAGCTGAATGAAGGAACGTGTTCAATCCGAGAAAGAAACATCAAAGGATCAACAAAGGTTATTGTCGCTGCGTGGAGAGATAGCTCAGATGAAAGCCCAGATGATGATGATGATGATGATGATGATGATGATGATGATGATGAACGAGCAATATGACTATTGTAGATTCTAATGAAGAAGATGAGGTAAGTATTTCTCATCTCAAATACAAGATTAAATATTTGTCCAAGGAAAGGTTATCTGAGTTGCTTCTATAGCTACTTGGAGAATCTGAGGATGTAAATAATGAAATGGAACAGTCTTCAAAAGAGTGTGTAGTTGTAAAAGCTAAGTGCAAAAACCTGGAACTTAGGCCTAGTGAAATTGAAAGTGTAAGAACCAGGTCTACATTGAAATCTAGAAAAGTGAAAATAGTGGAGGAAGAAGAATGGAGTGGAGAAGAAGAATAAGAAGAATCTGATATTGAGAAGGACAAGATGGTTAAGTTTGGGAAGAAAACCATCTTGAAAAGCAGACTCCTCAAGGACTTGGGGGAGGAAGATATTGTAAAAGTTACAATTGCAGGGTTGGAAGGACATGGTCCTTCAGATAGATGGAAAATTTGCCAAAACTGAGCTTGTGGAGTTCATGGCAAATTGTGAGATAAAAAATGTTAGGGTTGCCAGTGTGGTAAAGGGGGCGACAATGACTATTGATGATAAAAAACCGGGCGAGATCTTTGGTGTACCTGCTGAAGGGTACAATGATTACAAGAAGCTCAAATGGCCAAGTCTAGAGAATATCCCTACCTCATTTGCCATTACGAGGAAGTTTGGAAACAATAAAGAAGAGATTGAGCCCAAGGCTATACACAAATGTGAGATGAAGCCACCCCAAAAAGTGTTATTCGAATTTGTTAACAAAGTCGTGCTGCCTAGGCAGGAAACGAGGCATATTCCCATATTTATGGACATGGTCCTTATACAATGTTTGGACAGTGGGAGGCAAATCAATTGGCCAGGATTTTTTATTCCATTTTTTGACTACTCCATTATGTCGTGGAGTCATAGGAGTAGGAAAATTATGATCTATGACCTTTATTTAATCGAGGTTTACCTCAATTCCCGTTTGTGAGACCTAAAACCCTAAGAACTTACCAGAACTAACCCCAAACGCGCATTTCTCAGGATTAAGTTTCATATTATGCTTCCTTGGGATGATGAAAGTTTATTGTATGTGTTTAAGCTGGTCACATACGTTAAAAGACTTAACGAGCATGTCAGCTATATAAACTTTCCCAGTTTTTCCTATTTTATTTTCAAACATCTTGTTCACCAGCCGTTGATAAATGGCTCCGGCATTCTTCAACCCGAAAGGCATCCACATTATAACAATATATACTAAAATTTGTTATAAATAAAGTATTTTTCTGATCTTCTGGGCTCATCTTGATTTGGTTATAACCAGAATAAGCATCAAAGAAACTTATTAACTCGCGTTCGACTGTGGCATCAATCATTTGATCGATATTTGGTAGTGAGAACGAGTCATTCAGGAACACCTTATTAAGATCTTTATAATCTACACACACAAAAAATTTTGTTGTTCTTCTAAAGAATTACCACTACGTTAGCTAACTAGTCCGGATGTTTTACCTCTTGGATCGAACCGATATAAAGCAAGCGAGTTACCTCTTCTTTGGTGATTTTATTCCTTGCTTTGTCAATAGGGTGCTTCTTTTGTCTTACCGGAGGTATGATGGGATACAAGCCTAACTTGTGTGCTGCTACTTCTATCGGGATACTTGTCATGTCCCCCTGCAACCATGCAAAAAATTGTCATTAAATTTAAGAAATTCAATTAAACCATACATAAGCTGTGGGTGTAGTCTCGTCCACAAATGGAATTTCCTTTCTAGGAATTCTTTAAACGATGCAACTCGCTTCTGTTCTTGAGCTGTGGACTTTGTTGCATCCATCTCTTCTAGAACTTGGAAATATCTCTGCACCTGATAATGTTCCGACGACTCTGTTCCTGGGCTAACTTCTTTTAGATCGGGAGTAGGTGACGGTTACTAGAATTGCTACGAGACGTGTTCCTTTCCTTTGCTACTGGAAACCGAAATTGCATTCATCTCTCTTGCTGCTGTTTGATCACACCGTAGCTGCTTGATTCCTTTAGGCATTGGAAACTTCAGCAATTGGTGATATGTTGAGGGTACAACTTTCATATTATGTAGACATGGCCTTGCCGGGATATTATTGTATCTCATGTCACCATTTACTACTTAGAAGAAAGTTGTTTTCATTAATCCTTCAACGTTTGTGAGCAACGAAATATCCCCCAGATCGTTGCGCTTATGAGGTTAAAAACGAGGAGCTTTGTGGCCAGAATAGTACTTCTTGTGGGTTTAACTTTCTCCAATACTCTTCATTATATGATATTATCCGAACTTTCTAGATTTACTGGAACACGTTTAGTTTTACAATCTAACAATTACCAGTGCATCATTGTACAGAAAAAAACAATTCGTTTGCGTCCTCCTCCGTAGAAGTGATATCATTTTCTCAAAGCCTTTTACTATGAGTTATTGATACTTTCGTCTTCTTTGCTGCCAAAAATGTAACCCCATTTATCACATTCCCTCCGAAGATCATATTGATCATTTGGCATGGGGGTTCTTCTCCCACTTTTGAGGGTTCCACGTTGTCTCTGTTATGACCATAGTTGTTCTTAGTTCGGTCACTTAAGAATTCTCTGAGGTAACCATTCTTCAATAGTGTTGCCACTTCTTTCTGGAGGTGTCGGTAGTCCCTTGTCAGGTGGCTATTCATCCCATGGTATTCACCATAAGTTAGGATCCCTCTAACTGGAATTAGATCTCATTGGTCTCCGGAATTGTGCCTCTTTGATGTTTCTCATGGCTGACACCAATTCAACTATACTAGAAGTTGTATTTTGATAACTTGGGGTAAGAAGGATCCCGAGACCCTAATGTTTCATTATTTGTCCTTATGTCAATGGTGAACTTGTTTGATGTTCGAAAGCCTCTGCCACGGCCTTCGGTCTACTTTTAAGGCAAAAATTAGCCCATTGAAGTCTTTCTGTCTGCATGGTAGTCATTTTTTGATTTTCTCTATTCTTTTCCCATTATTTGGTTGACGACGTAAGTCGACTTAATCATCTTCAATTTGTATCTTTAACTTGCACCAGTTGTGTACATATGCCCAAGTCGTTTCTTGAAATTCAAGCAGGCTTTCCTTCAGTTTCTGATAAGTGTATGAACTTCTTAGATTCAGCCCCTTAGTGAATGCTTCATCTACCCATTCATATGGGACAGCCGGGAGCAACATTTTTTCCTTCTAGAATTGAGTGACGAATTCTTGTAGTAACTGGGACTTTTCCTGCGCAATCCTGAATATATGGGCCTTCCGGGCTTGTACTTTTCTAGCCCCCGCACAAGCCTTGATGAAACAATCCGCGAGCATCTCAAAGAAATCTATGGAATGCTCGGGTAATAATGAATACTGCGTTAGAGCTCCCCTTGTGAGAGTTTCACCAAATTTATTTAGCAATATAGATTCGATTCTTTAAGGCGTTAATCATTTCCTTTTACCTTCGTTGGGTATAATATGCTCCCGAGGTTCGAAATTTCCATCATATTTTGGCACTTCAGGCATTTTGAGTCGCTTCAAAATTAACTCTGGTGCCGCAATTGGCTTGTACAACAATTAATTATACTTCTTTGAATTTGATCCCTCCAGTACTAGTATCGCGCTCAGTATTTGGTCTATACGGGTATTTACTTCCCTTATAGACCGTAACAGTTCATTCTTGAAAAGATCATTCTCGTTATTTAGACCTGATTCGCTCCCCTAGCTTCGTCGGAGCCAACTTTACCCCCATAGAGTGTTGTTGTCAACCTTTTGCATTATTTGATTTGGGGGGACACCGGGAGGAATTGGATCTCATCCGTTTGCATTATTCGAAGCCCTTAAAAATGTATGCTTCAACTCAGTCATAACCATGTCCTACCACGTGAGATGGCCTAGGATGATCGTGTAACGACCCGGCCGATCTTTTTGAGCCCTAGCACATTGTTCAGTAATTTGAGACCATGAACAGCTTTGTTTTAGGTGTTATTACTTGTACGCGTGGTAGGAATTGAATTTCGGGAAGTTCAGAGTTGATTTGGCAGGGAAATTCTCATTTCAGAAGCTTAAAGTTAAAAGAATTAACTAGGATTAGAATTTTGAGTAAACGACATCGGAATCGGGATCTGAAGGTTCCAGCAGCTTCCTATGATAATTTTAGACTTGGGTTTATGCTCGGATCGAGTTTTGGATGATCCAAGTGTGTTTTGGCGCCTATTGTGGAAGTTAGAATTTTGGAAGAAATTTCATATGTTTGGCTTGAAGTGCATTTTAGTGTTATCGGTGTCCTTTTGAGATTTTGAGTCTGGGAGCAGCTCCGTAGGGTGATTCTAGAGTTGGGATCGCGATCAGAAGCAAATTCGGAGGTCCGTAGGTCATTTTGGAGCCGTTTGGCTAAAGATAGGAGTTTGAAGGTTTTTGAGAAGTTTGACCGGATGTGGACTTTTTGATATCGGGGTTGGAATTTGATTTCGAAAGTTGGAGTAGGTCCGTAATGTCGAACATGACTTGTGTGCAAAATTTGAGGTCAATATGACGTGATTTGATAGGTTTAAACATTGAAAATAGAAGTTTGAAATTATAAATTTCATTAAGTTTGGATTGGAGGTCGATTCATGATTATAGTGTTGCTTGATATGATTTGAAGCCTCGAGCAAGTTTGTAGCGTATTTTGGGATTGGTTGGTAGGTTTGGTTGAGGTCCCGAGAGTCTCGGATGGATTCCAGGTGATTAACATATCAAAATTTGGAATTTCGAATAGTTGAAGGGGTTTGGTTGCTGGTATAACCGCTTTTACGGAGGGTTCATCGCAGAAGTGGCCCAACAGAAGCGAGTAATTTAACCGCATATGTGGTTTTGGGCTGTCATTGAAGGAACCGCAGATGCAGTCATTTTTCCGCAAATGCGGGACCGCACCTACGGTAGAAAGGTCGCAGAAGCGGAATGTGACGGCTAGGCTGGGACCGCAGATGCGGGAGCGCGCCTGCGGTGGAGAATGCGTAGAAGCGAAAAAAGGATGCCTGGTAAGGAACCACAGAAGCGGTATTTGGACTGCACCTGCGGAATCGCAGAAGCGGCCGCAAGTGCAAAAAGTGTTGGAGGCAGAATGGTTGTTTTAAAATCGGGATTTGGCCATTTTTTCTCATATTTTCTTGGCTTGGCCGATTTTTGGGAGAGCTTCAAGTGGGATTTTTATCATCAATAATAATGTAATCTAACCCCATCCATCTTGAGTTAAATACATCGATTATGTATGAATTTTAGCATGTAAATTGGTAGAAATTTGGGGTTTAGGTGGAAAGACCTAGAAATTTATATTCTTGGAATTTGATCACGATTTTGGGTATGAAATTTATAGAAAATTATATAGTTAAACTCGTGAAGCTATGGGTAAACTTATTCTTCAAAAAATTTGGAAATCCGGGCATGTGGGCCCGAGGGTATTTTGGTCAACCTTTCGATCAGGGTTAGGAATTGCTATAAATTAGATTGTAATGAATAATTGAGCATATATTAATGGATTTGCGTAATTATTGGCTAGTTTTGGAACGTGGTGTATCAGTTAGAGTCTTTAGAAGGGCGTGGAACGCTAGTAATGGATCTTCGGAGCAAGGTGAGTCTCCTTTCTAATCTTGTAAGAGAGAATTGTCCTCACAGGTGAGTTAATTAGTTATGTGCTCCTAATTGTGGGAGATACGTATGCAAGGTGTGACGAGAGTCCATGCGTAGCTACTATTATGCTATTGTCCGGGTAGTCTAGGACCCAAGAGCATGATATACTTGGATTAATTGTAAACTTATTGACATCTTGAATTGTTTAAATCACCTCGATTAGTAAATAAATTTCTAAAGGGATTAAACGTTATTTTCTTAAATTGTTAAAAGAGAATTAGTTTTTATTTGGATATATATTCCTCAAAAATTCTTAATTGATTGTTTGAGCATGTATCCCTATGCATACATGCGTCGCATGCATGATACGCGAGTAGGCTGTTTGTTTATTTTATGTTGACCGCGTCGCAGGTTAGTTTGCGAGCGGGCTAATAGATGCTAATACAGGCGCGTCATCGACCCTCGGCAAGTGCACAGTTTATTTATGTGGATCGGATTGTCGCCTAATATGTGCATGCTTGTATTGCTACCTTGAACTTATTTAACTTGTTGTTGCCTTTTTATGGTTTTAGAATATTTGGATAATAATAAAATGGAAAAATCTAGAAATTTCCTATAAAAGAAATAATTATTTTCCTTGTTTCCTTCCTTTGGATAAAATCATGTTTATAGAAATCCACGATTTAATGTATTATTGACACTATTATTGGATCACTAGTAGGTGTCGAAGTCGGCCATTTCGTCTCTACTTCTTCGAGATTAGACGGGATACTCATTGAGTAAACGTTGTTTTCGTACTCATACTATACTTCTGTGCATTTTTATTGCATAGGTATATGTAACTCTAGCGGCCTACTAGACGTAGCAGAACGGATGATTATGGAGCTAGGTGAGTTGCATTATTCGAGATGGATCACAGCTAGTATAGTCCCTTCCAGTATATTATATTCACCTCTTATCCACTGTATTCCAGACGGATGTTGTATGTTATTTCCTTATCAGTAGATGCTCATGCACTTGTGACACCGGGTTCTGAGATGATTTTGAAAAATTATACTAATTGCTTAATATTTAATTTGAATTGAAGTAGTGATCTTTTTATTTATGAAAAATTGAAGGAAAGTCTTAGTTTTCAAGATTGTTTAAAATGAGAACTTCATCAAGTAATTTGGGTTGTCTTGCCTGACAGCAGTGTTCGGTTCCATCGCGACCTTTAGTGAATTTTGGATTGTGACAGATCGCCTATTGCTCTTGCAAGACCCTTACCGCATCAACAACGTGCTCCTCATCAGCACCATCGGGAGTTGCCTTCCGAACCTATCGAGGATACTCCATGTCATGCACCGGTGTGGCGTCATTCCTCTCATTATGGGTATCACCGATTAAGTCCTCGAAGTGGGGTCGATCTCCTCGAATCTCAAGGTTTTGCGCATTGTTAACAGTGTTATCTATCATTTATTATGTTTTTTCTAAGACAAAATAATCAAAGCAAGCTAGTAAAAAAGGCAAGGATAAACTTAACTACACGGATGTTTAGGCCCCACGGTGGATACTAAACTATTTACCCGTAAAACGGTACAGTTAAATTTATACGTGGTTTCTAGACAAGTGAACTAATTTGATCCTGAAATAATAAAGTAATTAAATACTATACTTAGCCTCAAAATGTAGATGAAACAATAAAAATGACTATTCCGGGAACAAGATTTCTGGGCACAACAGTGATGAGATCAAAAGCGAGAAAGTAAAATTATATTAAGCTTTGTATATAATGTAGTGTAAGTTAGCCAGAAAAATCGTGTCCTTTACGATGATAGGTGGACTCATTATTTATAGTTGTGTCTCAGAAAGGAGGTCCTAGGATCGTGGCGTCCTTTAATGTCAACTACAAGGGTCATTGTTGAAGATGTAACGGTGAACATAAATGCCAAATTCTCTATAACGGGTCATCATCTTTAATGCTGCAGAATATTTTTTATTAAATGCCCCGGCGCAAAATATTTAATACACCTTTTATGAACGTTATTCTTTCCGATGATATCTTCGGCCATCTCCGTCTTGGATTCCACGTGTCTTTCGTTTAGATGACCATGTGTCATATTATATTTTACCTTGTACAACAACTCATATAAAATGTTATGCACTTTGTTGTTTGATGTATCAATTTACGTACCGAGTGTAAGTAGATAATTTCTGGATTTAAGTACACCTTTTTCTTGACAAATTAATCTCTAATTTTGTATATTAATCGTTATGATTATCATTAAAGAATTTAAATTTGAAATGTCATGCTATAAAATCCGATTATAATCATGTGTACACCTTGTTTACGTTGATACTGAACAAAGATTATCAGTTATATCTTGTTAATTTTTTCTCCTCGTATGTAACTAGATGAGGAAATATATTATAGACTCATTTTGTTTTGATCACTTTGCGAAGCATTACATGTTAGGGAAGAATTTAGGTATATTTCATGAATTCATCCGAATCTAATAACTTTAGTTTGCATCGTATACATGTGTTAAAATCCACTAAACACGTACATATGTAGATAAAAATTCAAATGAACTAAAATCTCAAACTCAAAGCTCCGTATTCAAATCATGAATCCGGCTCGTAACGTTTATACTACATTTACTTGGTAATATTAGCTGGGTAAACAAGTGTCTGGAAAAATAAAGTGAACGTAAAAAAAACTTCAAGTAGTTGGTTGAAATAATGTCACACCAAATTCCAATACAGATCACAATATTGTTTATATTTCAGTTTACTATTTCATTTTGCTAAGGACAAAAGGAGTAGGTCCTCTATGAATGTTGAAGGAGGGCAACAGCAAGAGGGCAAGCAATGTCAACAAAATACATAGAAATTGAAATCCTCATCAGCAGGTAAATTTCGATGTTACACTCCATTAATGACTATAATAAAGAAATGAAATTTCTTGTCTTTTAGGAACAAATTTAATAGGCAAATGCAAGTTGCAAAGTCTTGTGTCGTTTTTAGGGGTCTACAGCTCAAACGCGACTATGACTTCTGAAAAGGACTCGCGTGCCCTTTTCTAGAAAAGTGAGTGAAAGATCCAATAAATCCATTAGGAAATTTCTTTACTTCCATCTCATATGATTTTTGTATTTAAGTACTATAACGAGTACTTTATACTAGTAGTTTATACTGCTATTTTAAAAGAATAGCAACAGGGGCGGATTTAGCTTAGTCCAAGCAATGTCACGTGACACAGTCACGACTTCGGTAAAAATCTTTACTAATAATTTATATATAATTCAAATAAAAAAACAAGAAAAATGGTAATATTAAATAAGTGACATCACTTGTCACAAAGAGACGCCTAGCTTATCCTGTCAAAGCCTCAAGATTTGTAGTCAAGGCCTCAAGCATTGTTGTGACGACCCAAAGAGGTCATCACCGTATTCCTCCCTTTTTTCGCGCTTTCGAGGCATTGGAAACCTTGTTTTTGGTTGCTTCGATTTGCGTGCGCAGTTCAAGGCTTCAAGCGCAAAGCCGAAAATTTTTATGTTAAATATGTGGATTCTGTGAAAAAATTGAAGAATTATGATATTAATATTAATATAGTTGACTTTGGTCAATATTTTGAGTAAACGAACCTGGACCCGTGGTGTGACGGTCCCGAGAGGTCCGTAAAAAAATATGAGACTTGGACATATGCCCAGAGTAAATATCCGAGGTCCAGAACCCCGGTAAAAGAATTTTTCTGTTAAATTATTTTCTGAAATTATTAAGGAAAAATAGAAATGAAAATGAGTTAGAAAATATAGGTATCGGGCTAGTATTTTGGTTTCGACGCCCGGTACAAGTCTTAAATATGTGTTAAGAACCATCTGTAAAGTTTGGTTGAATACAGACGTCGTTTGACGTGTTTCCGACTAAAAATGGGAAATTTGGAAGTTTTTGGAATTTGAAATGAATATTGTGAGTTTTGGGGGTTGATTCTTTGATTTTGATGTTATTTTAGTGATTTGATCGCTCGAGCAAGTTCGTAAGATGATATTGAGTTAGTGTGTGTGTTTGGTTGGAGCCCCGAGGGCTCAGGAGTGATTTCAAGGGTGGTTCGGAGTGTTTTTGGATTTAGAAAAGCTGCAGAAACCTGTAGCAGGTGCTCAGGGATTTCTTTCTATGCGGTCGCATGGGCATAGTTGCGATCGCACAGAGCAAAGTTCAGGGGTTCCCAAATCCTTCTACGCAATCGCATTGGTATTCTTGCGATCGCATACTACTTCCCGCGATCGCACTGAGTAAAAAGATAACCTCAATTTTTCTTCTATGCAATCGCAATATTTCTTCTGTGATCGCATTGCATATTAGGTCAGACTCTATGTGATCGCAATCCCCTCTATGCGATCGCATAGAGCAATTTCGTCCAGTGGTTTTAAAGACCCAAAAACAGAACACTTACGAGATTTTCATCCCATTTCTCAAACTCTCTCTTCTCCAATAGCACCTAGGCGATTTTTAATGCTTTTCTTCATCAAACCTCCTTGGGTAAGTATTATCTAACTCATCTTCTTCATTTTCTATCATCATCTATCTAATTCCTAGCCCTAAATCATGAAATTCAAGGTAGAAAATGGGGGTTTTGGGTAGAACTCGGGTTTTGGGAATTTTGGGCGATTCAACCTCAATTTGG
Organism: Nicotiana noctiflora; assembly: GCA_032618575.1. Lineage (NCBI taxonomy): Eukaryota > Viridiplantae > Streptophyta > Magnoliopsida > Solanales > Solanaceae > Nicotiana > Nicotiana noctiflora. The sequence continues at coordinate 107,498 of JASVEL010003233.1, forward strand.
GGTCGAATTTTAAAACAAATTATATATTTGAACTTGTGGGATTATGGGTGATTGGAATTTGGTCCGAGCCTCGAGTTTGGACCATGTGGGTCTGGTGTCGGATTTTGCTATTTTTGGAAGAATGGTAGAAAATGCATTTCTAGGCTATGGGATTATGTTGTTGAGCCTCACTTGATATTATTCAATTAATTATGATTAGATATCATTGTTTCGGTGTCGGGTTCTAGAGGAAAGGCGGTGTTAGAGGCTTGATTGCTATTTTCGAACTGAGGTATGTGTTTGATCTAACTTTGGCTTGAGGGAATAGGATTAGAGTATCATAATTGCTATTTGCTAATTGATCGAGTGCGGTGTATAGGCGTGGTAACGAGTGTCTATACACCGGAGTCTAGCATGACCGTGGATCTTTGTTGTACTTGTTTTTGAGATATTTGGACCGTTTCTCAGCTAAATTACAATTTCTACAAATGTGAAGAATTTGAGGATAAGTTGTGAAATATTAATATTTTTTTGGAGCGTTGGCTCAAATGATAAATGCTATTGAGTAGGAGATGAAATTATTGAAAGGAGTTGTGATTAATCACTTGCCGGGATGGTTTGATATATTGAGTAATACCCTTACCGGGTTGTGAGAGTTATTGTTATTGTTCCCTTGTCGGGACTTAATTATTATTTGTGTTACTCCCTTGCCAGGGTAGTTGATAATACTTGTTATTTATTTATTTATTTATCTTGCCCGTTTGGTTGTGACTGCTGTTTGGGTAAGGACGAGTTATATTTGCACAAATGGTCATTCCGTGCTATTTCTGATCATATTTGCATGAAGGGTTATTTCGTGCTATGTTTGATTATTTATGCACGAAGGTACATTCCGTGCTCTGATTTGATTATATATTGCACGAAGGGTCATTCCGTGCCATGAAACGAGAGTTATGTGAGGGAAGCACGAAGGGTGATGCAATGCATTTTATTCGTTTATATTGGGTGAGAATAAGAGTAAAAGCACGAAGGTTGATCCCGTGCAACCAATGAATTTCTTATTCTGTGATAAATATTGTTTTGCCCTGCTTCTTAATTACATTAATGAGTTATATATTCGGGTTGTACTCCCCCACAACATGTTCCCTCCCTTTTAATTGTTTAATTTTGGTATTTCATTTGCTTTTATTGTATATATGTATATAGAATTGTACAGGTTGATTTGGTAGTCCGGTCTAGCCTCGTCACTACTTCACCGGGGTTAGGCCAGACACTTACCAGCATATGGGGTCAGTTGTGCTGATGCTACACTTTGTGCATTTCTTTGGGCACAAATCCAAGAGCAACTTTTGGACAGTTTTAATTAAATAAATGCGGAATACTTTATCGAAATAGAAATAACTAATTACAAGATGAAAATCATACTGAAATCCTCTACCCAAGACGTGGAGTCACCAACTCACGAACTACTACTGAATACTACACATAAGAGTTTGAAAGAAATATAACATAATTCCGTTTGTCTCGGAACAAAGAGACTACAGCTAGTAACATAAATCAAGAGAGAGACGCCGGGCTTGCGGACGTCTGCAAGCTACCTCGGTCTCAAATGTGATCAACTCCCACACAATCGAATTACTGCTGCTGCTCCTGATCGTAACCTGGACCTGTGCAAAAACGCACAGAAGTGTAGTATTAGCACAACCGACCCCATGTGCTGGGTAAGTGCCTGGCCTATCCCGGCGAAGTAGTGACAAGCCTAGGACCAGACACCCACATAAACCTGTGCAATTCAATATATATGTATACCACGGAATAACAAGAAATAACCAGGTAATAACACAATAAGGAATATCTCAAAGAATTCAACAATTAACAACAGTTAATAAATTCACAAGGAAAAATAAAGTATAATGGAAACACAAGTAATATCAAGTCAAGGAATAGCAAGCAGTTGCACGGCATCACCCTTCGTGCTTTTACTCTCATCCTCACCAAATAAGCAAATAAAGTACACGGCATCACCCTTCGTGCTTTTACTCTCATCCTCACATCCATAGTACGGCATGATCCTTCGTACATGGTTCAATAATAGGGCACGGCATGATCCTTCGTGCATAATCAATAAAACATGGCACGGCATTAACCTTCGTGCATAAATAATAAAACATGGCACGGCATCACCCTTCGTGCATTATCACTCTTCCTCACCCAAATAACAATCACGGTTAAGGGCAAAGAAAGAAACAGTAATTCATAAACCGTCCCAACAAGGGCAATCAATAATCATCTTCATAACAATCCCAACAAGGGCAATCAATAATCATCTTTACAACAAGTCCCGACAAGGGAGAACAATAACAATTCATCTGTAATATATCTCAAAATAATCATTTTCCAACGACTCACGGTCATACTAGACGCCGGTGTATGGATGCTTGTCACCACAGCCCATACACCGCACTCGATCACATAACACATAACACATAATCCTATTCCCTCAAGCTAGGATAGAACAAACACTTACCTCGAATGTTTATGAACAATTCAATCCGTGGCAATGTCTTTTCCTTTCAAATTTGGCTCCAATCCAATCGTATCTATACACAATTGATTTAATATCATCAATACTACTCAACGAACTAATTCATAAGGCTAATTACAACTTTTACAACATTCTGCCCGGAATAGTGAATTTTGACCCCGGGCCCACATGGTCAGAACTCGGGGTTAGGACCAAAATCCGGTTACCCATCCCCCTTACGAGTTCATGTATATGATTTGTTTCAAAATCAGACCTCAATTCAAGGTCCAATTTCCCAATTTATGAAAAACCCTATATTCTAACAAAAACTAGAAATTCTACCATGAAAACCTTTGATTTCTATTGAAAAACATGTTTAATGATGTTAGGAATTGAAAGAATTAAGTAAAAAGTGACTTACAATTGTTTTGATGAAGAAGGAATCCGTGAAGAATCGCAAATGGGTGTTTTTGTTTTGTAAAAAGTGAAGAAATGAACTGAAAATCGTGTTTTACAGGTCTCCGTGTTCGCATTTGCGAACATGGGTTCGCAATTGCGAACCCCGACCAATTTCTGGAGTTTGAAAAATAAGCTAAGGATGGGAAGTTTGCATTTGCGAACTTTTGTTCGCATTTGCGAAGCCAAGGCAAATCCGGGGCCTTCGCATTTGCGAACATTTGTTAGCATTTGCGAACCAGGCTGGATTGAGGGCCTTCGCATTTGCGACAAATGCTTCGCATTTGCGAAGCCAGACTCAACATTGAAGGCCTCGCATTTGCGAGGTTTGGTTCGCATTTGCGAACCCAAACAGTCCTGGGCGCCCTTCGCATTTGCGATCAAGGGTTCGCATTTGCGATCAGGGTTCGCATTTGCGAGCCCTGCCTTGATCTGCCCCCTTCGCAATTGCGAGAAATGCTTCGCAATTGCGAAGCCAACAGCTGGGTGAAAAACCAGCAGTGCAAAAATTCAGAATTTAATCCAACGGCCTATCAAATCTTTACCCGAGCCCCCGGGCTCCAAACCAAACATGTACACAACCTCAAAAACACATTATGAACTTGTTCGCGCGATCACATCGCCAATATCACATCGTTTTCATCAAATCAAGCCTCAAATTCATGATTTTTATACTTTTGGTTTTCAAAACTTTCAAACTTGGAACTCAAGGTCCAAAATATCTCAAACGACATCCGAATGTCACCAAACTTTACAGAAATCACATATATAATATTTAAGACTTGTATCGGGCGTCGGAACCAAAATACGAGCCCGATACCAAGGTCAATTAATTCATTTCCTTTAACAATTACATCAAAAACAATTTCATAGAAAAATTCATAACTTGGGCTCTAGGCCTCGGAATTCGACTCCGGACGCATGTCCAAGTCCCATATTTTCCTACGGACCTCTCGGGACCACCCAATCTCGGGTCCGGATCCGTTTACCAAAAATGTTGACCGAAGTCAACCATATCAATATTAATATCATTTTTATCCACATTTCTCATAAAATTCATATTTTCTATCACAAAATCTTTCCGGCTACATGCTCGGATTGTGCACGTAAATCGAGGCAACATGGATTGAGGTTTTCAAGGCCTCAGAAGCTCGAAATGATTAATAAAATAAGTGATGACCCTTTGGGTCGTCACATTCTCCACCTCTAAAACAACCGTTCGTCCCTGAACGGACAAAAGAAAGAAGTACCTGAGTCGGGAAATAGATGAGGGTAACAGCTCCGCATATCAGACTCAGACTCCCAGGTCGATGCCTCAGGAGGCTGACCTCTCCACTGAACACGCACAGAAGGATAACTCTTCGACCTCAACCGTCGAACCTGCCGGTCTAGAATAGCCACCGGCTCCTCCTCGTAAGATAGATCATTGTCGAATTGGACAGTACTGAAGTCTAACACATGTGTGGGATCGCCGTGGTATCTCCGAAGCATAGATACATGAAAAATTGGATGCACGGCTGATAAGCTAGGCGGCAAAGCTAGTCTGTAAGCCACCCCTCCCACTCCGTCTAGAATCTCAAATGGACCAATATACCTAGGGCTGAGCTTGCCCTTCTTCCCGAACCTCATCACGCCCTTCATAGGCGACACTCGGAGCAATACTCGTTCACCGACCATGAAATCTACATCTCGAACCTTACGATCCGCATAAGTCTTCTGTCTGGACTGAGCTGAACGCAATCTCTCCTGAATAGTCTTGACCTTATCCAAGGCCTCTTGAACTAAATCTGTACCCAACAACCGAGCCTCTCCCGGTTCAAACCATCCAACCGGTGATCGACATCGCCTACCATACAACGCCTCATACGGAGCCATCTGGATGCTAGACTGGTAACTGTTATTGTAGGCGAACTCTGCTAATGGCAGAAACTGGTCCTATGAGTCTCCAAAATCAATAATACAGGCTCAGAGCATATCCTTCAATATCTAAATAGTCCTCTCGGACTGGCCGTCTGTCTGTGGATGGAATGATGTACTCAACTAAACCCGGGTGCCTAACTCCTGCTGAATTGCTCTCCAAAAGTACAAGATAAACTGCGTACCCCGATCAGAGATAATAGATACTGGCACTCCATGGAGACGAACAATCTCCCTAATGTAAACCTCCGCTAACCTCTCCGACGAGTAGGAGACGGATACTGGGATAAAGTGTGCTGATTTGGTCAGCCTATCAACAATGACTCAAATAGCATCAAATTTCCTCCTGAGTTCCATGAACAAGGCTGGGGAAGTGTAAACGCGTGATTTTTGACCCTCCCCGAGATTTTTTATATTTTTTAGCGTAAAATATTTAGTTTAGTTTTAATATAGCTATTTTAGCTAAATTTGACTCTTTTACTTTATTTTTACCTTAAAATAAAAAATAACAAAATATAGTTTTATTAATGTTTCGTAGTCATTTTAAACTTGAAAAATACAAAAATAGTACTTTATATTTTTTATCTTTTTATAAAAACGAAAATAATAAAAATAGTTTCATTAATATTTTGTAGTTATTTTAATCTTGAAAAATACAAAAATAGTACTTTATATTTTTTATCTTTTTATAAAAACGAAAATAATAAAAATAGTTTCATTAATATTTTGTAGTTATTTTAAACTTGAAAAATACAAAAATAGTACTTTATATTTTTTATCTTTTTATAAAAACGAAAATAATAAAAAATAGTTTCATTAATATTTTGTAGTTATTTTAAAACTTGAAAAATATAAAAATAGTACTTTATATTTTTATCTTTTTATAAAAACGAAAATAATAAAAAAAATAGTTTCATTAATATTTTGTAGTTATTTTAAACTTGAAAAATATAAAAAAATAGTTTTATTTTAATTATGAGTATTATAGTTATTTTGATTACCTAGGATTAATTAAATAACACCATTCTCGGTTCCGGGCAAAGAATAATATTCGGGTTCAAACTATCCGGTTTTATAATTTTCGGACCTAGCCCGTAATAATCCGAGTCCACTACACTAAGGGGACAATACATAATGGATGGGAGAATAAGAATAAAAGACAAAGGGATAAAAATAAAAAGAAAAATACAAGAAGAAAAAGACAAAAACAATATGGGACTTATTTAAAAAAAAAAAGAAAAAAAAAAGACAAAAGAAATAGGAGAGCATTCTTCTTCTTTAAGAAGAAGAAGAAACGGCAGGAACAAAAAAAAAGAACAAGAGGAAAGAAAAACGAAAGAGAGGATTGGAGAGATTGGAAAAAACGGATTCAAAAAAGAAGAGAAAAAAAGATGGGAAAAAACGAAACAAAAAGGATTCAAAAACAAAAGAAAGATTCGGAAAAGAAAGAAAAAAGACGAGAAACAAAGAAAAAGAAAGGAAAGAGGAATTCAAAAACAAAGAAAGAAACAAGAGATTCGAAAAAAAACAAAGAAGGAGAATGGAGAACAAATCTTCACTGGCTTAGCCGAATTTTCACTGGCTTAGCCGAATTTTCTTTTACTTCTTTCGGTCATCTCTTCATTTTGATTCGAGTTACAACTTCAGTCGAGGTCGTCGTTTGATTCGAGTTCTGTCCGGAGAGGTCGAGGTTTGAGATCGTCATAAAAGGTTCGTTTTCTCGTTGTGTACGTTGAAAATATGCAAAAAATAAAGGTGCATGTTCTTTTCCGATATTGTTCTTCTCGTTAATATTCTGGATCGTTTCTCATTTGATTTAGTTTCGTATGATTCATATTATTTTTTTTGTAAATATATGATTCTGTTGAACATGCAATTTCACAGTTAATGGTGGTCTTGTAGTGTCGAAATTAGCTAATGAAAATAACTAATCCTTCACATGCTCGCCAACTAGTTATGCCTCCGTTGTTTATGTAGTTGCTCGCCGTAGTCATGAATTTGCTCACTTAGTTATCTACTCGTATGTTTACTCGAATTGGTTATAGTTGAGCATGATTTTGTCACATTATCGAAATTGGTTCCTTATTCCTCAACCGAACGGCGGAATTAGATTAAAGGAATCGGGGGTGTATTTCATGTGACCCGACTCCAATTTTGAACAAGGTTAAATAAAGCACGTCATGGACCACGAGTGCATTTCATGTAGCGTGGCTTGCAACATGTTCTAAATAATCTCGAATCAATTCTTAAATGAATATAGCGGAATGTAGTTCTCTTTTAAATTAGAATTAGAGGTGTGCCTCGCCTAACAAAATTATACAAATCGCGGGGCCCTCATAAATATATATATATATATATATAAATATTTAGACTTCGGGATCGACCGTATAGCGAATTTTACGGTGTTCTCCAAAGATAATAAATGCGTAGTTGCTTTAATCGCGTATTCTAATACTACCTTCTCAAATACGGGTGCACATTTATGTGACCCAAATCTAAATCTCAACGAAGTCGAAACGTGTCAAAAGTCACGGGTGCACTGGTGCAACGTGGTTCGAGATACGTTTCCACTGCATTGTAATTCATTTAAAACAATAAACAATAAAAGGGTAATGAGCCCGTAAACAATAAGTGAGACGAGCCTCGCTAAAATAACACGCGAATTGCGGGGCCCTCAATAGATAATTTTTACAAAGATGCTTAGATTCCGGGATGTGCCGTTTAGCGGATTTCACGGCATTCCCAAAACAATAACGCGTTAGCATCTTTAGGCGCGTATTTAATAATGCTATCTCCTTAAACCCGGGTGCACATTTATGTGACCCAAATCCAAATCTCAACGGAGTCGAAATGTGTTGACAACCACGGGTGCACTGGTGCGACGTGGTTCGAGATACATTTTCACAATGTTGCAATTCTTTGTAAAAATAATAATAATAATAATAATAATAATAATAATAATAATAATAGTAATTTTTATAATAATAATATCATAAGAGGTTAAAAATTAAAATTTATACATAAGTTAAGGCATATTATAAAATCAGATAAAGAAGCCAAATATGACAGTTGAGCGACCGTGCTAGAACCACGGAACTCGGGAATGCCTAACACCTTCTCCCGGGTTAACAGAATTCCTTATCCGGATTTCTGGTACACAGACTGTAATACAGAGTCATAAATTTCCTCGGTTCGGGATTAAACCGGTGACTTGGGACACCATTATTTTCCCAAGTGGCGACTCCGAATTAATTAAATAAATCCCGTTTCGATTGTCCTTTAATTGGAAAAACTCCCTCGTGCCCCCGCGGGTGCGTAAAAAGGAGGTGTGACAGCTCTGGCGACTCTGCTGGGGAAGATATTAACCCAGAACTGCGGTTCAGGGTTTAAGAATTCGAGCTCAGTTAAAATTGTTGTTTTTGCTTATATCTGATTTCATTATATGTTTTGATTAATGTGCTACATGTCTATCGCTTTGATACTAGTTGCATTGTATATACAAACTGCTATATGTTTACCATTTTGATATTGCGTGAACTGTATATAAAACTGTGCCGAAAACCCTTCTCTTCTTGCCCCCGGGGATGTGCTTACTGGTTGAGACTCCCTTTTCTGTTAGTGTCAATACCAAAAATAAGAAAAGAGGCCGGATAAGTTACAAAGCCGATTGACTCCGCGGGTCACCGGTACGTAGCCCCCTCCTCGATCCGAGTTGTCCGCTCGGGTACACGGTCTAGTACCATTGAAAACATCGGGATATTGAGCCTAGATTTAGGACGTTTATTTGCATCATATCTGACTTAGGGGACTCAACACAGGGGTTGGGTCCGTCTAGGACAGGTGACCCGGTAATCAAAAGACCGAGCATGTTATATGTTGCATTTATTTGTTCTAGATTATTACGGGCTAAATTCCTGAAAAACAAAAAGAGAGGAAATTTTAGAATAGAAAATATCGAAATGTCGACGAAACGATGTCGAAGGTTTGAAAAGAAAATTTGAAAAATAGGTGGAACAATTTTGTTGAAATAATTGGTCAACTAATCTGACCGAACTACGCAGGTTTGATTCTCGCCATTAGGTGGGATACGTAGGCAACCCTCATCGGGTCCAACCACCCCTTTTAAAAAATCAAAAAAAATGTGTGTTTAATTTTGTCAATAAAATCAAAGTGATGCCGTTTGCAAATAACCGAATGTTCCGAAAGGACGCCGGAAGGCTGTTTTTTGCAAAAATAGCCACTTTGAATCATTTTTAATAATTTGCAGCCGCAGCCTTGAAATATTCCTTGTGGAAATGTTGCAAGGCCATAGCCGCAAAATCAAGTCCGGGTTCACACCCCTTTTGCAAAAAATAACCAAAAAAAAAATGTTAAATTTTTGATTTTGTTATAAATGAGTCGGGTGATGCTATTCTTGCTCAAAATAGTTGAAAGGTTGTATCCGCAAAATTAAGTTTGAGTCATCACTCAACTTTTCAAAAAATAATCACTTTATCAAATAAGCCATTACATGGCCGGTCCTTGCATAAATAGCCACTTTTGGCATTTGAACTTCTTCAGTCTTGTATTGGCCTGTGTCGGTACTGAATGATGCCCCATAGGCCCCAGGATTAAATTTTGAATTTATATCTTCTTGATAAAATTTTGCAAAAAAGAGCCACTTTGTCTAAATAAGCCATTATATGGCCAATTTATGAAAAATATTCTTGTGTTGGTTTATGGTGATGCCGAACGATGCCCCATGAGCCACGGGATAAAAAAAAAATTAAGTTTATCTTTCTTAAATAAATTTTGCAAAAATAGTCATTTTGTCAATAAGCCATTATGTGGCCAAATTTGTAGAAATAGTCATAATTGACACCAAAAATATTCTTTTTCTTGTAGAAATTTCCTACACAAGTTTGTAGTTGGAGTCGGCTTCTATAATTTTCCTTGAGAAAAAAAAATCAAAAAAAAATCAAATAAACATCTCTTTATTTCTTGCATTAATTTGCAAGAACTACGCTCGGTCCGATTCATGCGGGGTCATGATACGTAGGCAATCTCCATAAGATTCGACCACAACTGTATATGTATATATATGAAAAAAAAATGAAAAAAAAATGAAAAAAAAAGAGAAAAAAAAAGAAAAAAAAAAGAAAAAGAAAAAGAAAAAGAGGTAAGCAAAAAATATGGATAAGGACTGACTGATTCCATTTCTACCATATTTTATTTTGAATTGTTGAGAATTGAGGTGGTTGGTTTGTGGTGAACCGGAAACAGAAGATCCAGGAAAACCTGATTATGATCCAAGATAGTGACACCAAGAATATCGCATAGAGTCTTTTACCTGCACGCCATGATTGACGCTTTGTGGGGATGTATTGACTAAAGCTGAAAATGTCGAAGCAAATAAGTGGCCTTGGTAATATTGATGCGAAGCTCAGTGGCCAAAATATCGTGCTTGGTAATCGGGAAGACTCTCCATTTCTTGGTCAACTAGAATGGAGTTTTTGGTGGCTTATTTTGTTGTCATTTCTGTTGTCCAGATTATTTCAGGGTTGTAATCAGGATATTGTCATGTAACTCAAACCCTTTTATCGTTCTATTTTGTCCAGTTTTCTATTGGTCGTAATACCTCATTTAGTATTGTGTAGGTTTGTTCCAAGGGTGTACCCCAGTTTATTGTGTTTGTTTTGTTGTATTAATTCATTTCTAGTTCGTCTAATGCAACTCTCTTGTTTGCCATTATTTCGAGTCATTTTTCTTTGATTTAAGTCTTTCTTCTTTATAGTCATTTTTCTGTCAACACTAGTGACATGACATGCACGCATAATTGTGGCCTGATCTTAAAAGTTAATCATGAAGGAATTGGAAGATAATCATGGCATTTTAAAAGAAATAATGATTTGAGATTATTTGGAACCCGAGTCACGTGAAATTTGGGGCGGGTAAAATACAAAGAAAGCCTTAAGGGCAAAATGGCCATGTTGACATGGGGTTCGCTCGTGATACTGAAATGGAAGTGTCGTCCAGCAATACTTTAAAATGACGGATGAAAAAGGCGAATGGACGATATGGTTATCACTCCTAGCACAACCGGAAGATGTCGTGAATATGTTGTTTGTACTTGGCATGTTTTGAAGATTGGAATGACGAAGGCATTTTGTTCTGCTACCCAAACACTTTATCCTTCGTTAACCCTTCGAGCCTTATTTTGATTTCTTTCATACCCCTCCTTCGGAATCGGTACCAAAATTAGAAACACAAATGGGGAAGAGAAGAAAGGGATAAAGGAAAAGAAAAGAAAAGAAAACAAAAAGAGATAAAGAAAATAAAAGAAAAAGAAAAATGAATGAAACTTGAAAAAAAAAGGAATTGGGAACTACGTTTGACCCGATTCCTTAAAGAGGATACGTAGGCGCTTCACAGCTCGGTCATAGTGTAAATAAAGAAATAAAAAAAATTCCCAAAATATGAAACTGGGGCAAAGAAAAATTGTATTTATTATAAATAAAGTTAGGTCCGAAGGTTGTAAATTTTGAACCCAAAATTGATTTGTTTGAGCCTTTAATACCCTTTCATTCTAGCCCTATCCGAATCCCACATTACGGTCCAAAGAAAGACCTTCCGATCAGTCTTCAAAATAGGCCAAGTCAAACAAACACGAGAGTCTCATCAGAATATGACACTCTGATTCCCAGCAGAAAAGACTCTGATTCCCAGCAGAAAGGAACTACGAGAGAGTCTTGGCAATGACACCCCAATCCCCAGTTAAAAGTAATACAAATGAGAGAGTCTTACCGGTGAAAACCTTCACAGGCACCATAAGGCGACGAAAGCCGAGAGAAAATCAAAATGAGAGAGGCTTGAAAGTGAAAACCCTTCGGGCATTACAAGTCGAACAAAGGTGATAATCAGATGGAAATCACGAGACAGAAATCGTGAAAGGCAATTAACGACGGAGGATAGGCCATATGTGCATGTCATGACCAGTAGAGTTGGTATCCGCGTTTGATAAGTTTTTATAGTTGTTTCTGGTTAGAGAGTCAGTCCTCCCTTGTCTTCTATTTGTTGTTTCTTTTTATCTTTCTCCTTTTGTCAAAATTCTCCATCAAAGTCGGTCTAGTCAAAACATAGTGAGAAATGACTTCAAAACTTGCCACCAACTTTCCAATTATTATGCAAGGCAAGGAAATGCCATTGACGACAGAGAAGTATGGTGCAAAGAAGATTATTAAACTGGGGCAGAAAATTTTCTTTTCATTTTGAAAATTTTCTGGAAGTCAATATCCACTTAGGGAAGAAGGAAAGTCTTAAGGGAAATGGTCTTCGAACCAGTGTCATCCTCAACAGCCTTCAAGAAGAGTGAAACACCAATTTTGAGGAAATGAAAATCCCCCAGCAATGTTATCTACAACAAGTTCCGAGGTGGTCGGACAACACAGAGTGGTAAAGGAAGAAAGGAAATCTCATCTTCAACAAAATAACCCCCAGCAAGTTGAGAAACACAGAAAGGGGAAGGGATAAATGGAAAAACCCATCCCCGGCAGGAATATCATCTCCAGCAAATGAAATCATTCCCCTACAAGTTTTGGGAACCCCGAGCGAGGGAAAGGAGAAAAGGAAAAAAAACCACCACACAGGAGCGGCACAACCGCTCACAATGTTTTGAACTAACAAATTTTCTTTGATTTGAAACAGGGAAAGAAAGTGCTATTGATAGCAGAAAGTCATGCCACAAGGAAGAACACCAATACTGGGGCAGAAAATTTTCTGCCGTTGTTGAAAATTTTCTCGGAGAAACGAGGAAAGCAATTCAAGATGACGTATCAGGTTTGTCCACCTTCAAATAGGATGTTTCAGGTTTGTCCACCTTCGAACAGGACATCTCAGGTTTGTTCACTTTTTGATATCATGGGAGTATTCGCCCTCGAATAGGATACAATGGGAGTATTCGCCCTCGAATAGGATACAATGGGAGTATTCACCCTCAAATAGAATACAATGGGAGTATTCGCCCTCGAATAGGATACAATGGGAGTATTCGCCCTCGAATAGGATACAATGGGAGTATTCGCCCTCGAATAGGATACAATGGGAGTATTCGCCCTCGAATAGGATACAATGGGAGTATTCGCCCTCGAATAGGATACAATAGGAGTATTCGCCCTCGAATAGGATACAATGGGAGTATTCGCCCTCAAATAGAATACGATGGGAGTATCCGCCCTCAAATAGGATACGATGGGAGTATTCGCCCTCGAATAGGATACGGTGGGAGTATTCGCCCTCGAATAGAATACGATGGGAGTATCCGCCCTCAAATAGGATACGATGGGAGTATTCGCCCTCGAATAGAATACGATGGGAGTATTCGCCCTCGAATAGAATACGATGGGAGTATCCGCCCTCAAATAGGATACAATGGGAGTATTCGCCCTCGAATAGGATACAATGGGAGTATTCGCCCTCGAATAGGATACAATGGGAGTATTCGCCATCGAATAGGATACAATGGGAGTATTCGCCCTCGAATAGAATACGATGGGACTATCCGCCCTCGAATAGGATGTTTTACGTTTGTTTTATTTTACATTGTCCTTTGCATATTTCATAAATTATTGCCAGAATGCATTTTTAATTCAAAAGTTGCTACTAAAAGCGGGCGCCTACCTGTATAACAAAAGGCAAGTCTTCAGTCTTTACATTGCAAGTCTTGAAACCAGTAACCCACCATAAAGCAGAGAGTTACAACAAGAGTTCCCAACGCAAATTCAAGCGCATGAGTCAAAGGAAGGGAGGGAATGAAGGAAATTTTCCCAGCATCATTATCCTCAGCAGGTAAGTAAACAATTCCAAAGATATCCCCAGCAGTCAAGGAAAAATAACACGACCTAGGAGGAAAGCAATTCCGAAACAAGGTAATTCGGAAGAAAGGATGGGATGGAGTTAATGAGTTGTAGTTGAAGTCGGGGTGCCCGCCTGAAGAATGGAGTGGCGATTTTATTTTAAAAGCAGTAGTTGAAGTCAGGGAGCCCGCCTGAAGAATGGAGTGGCGATTTTATTTTGAAGATGTAGTTGAAATCAGGGAGCCCGCCTAAAGAATGGAGTGGCGATTTTATTTTGGAGTTGTAGTTGAAGTCAGGGAGCCCACCTGAAGAATGGAGTGGCGATTTAGTTTCGAAGTTGTAGTTGAAGTCAGGGTGCCCGCCTGAAGAATGGAGTGGCGATTTTGTTGTGAAGCAGTAGTTGAAGTCAGGGAGCCCACCCGAAGAATGGAGTGGCGATTTATTTTGAAGTTATAGCTGAAGTCAGGGAGCCCGCCCGGAGAATGGAGTGGCGATTTTATTTTGAAGTAGTAGTTGAAGTCGGGGAGCCCGCCCGGAGAATGGAGTGGCGATTTTATTTGAAGTAGTAGTTGAAGTCGGGGAGCCCGCCCGAAGAATGGAGTGGCGATTTTATTTTGAAGCAGTAGTTGAAGTCGGGGAGCCCGCCCGAAGAATGGAGTGGCGATTTTATTTTGAAGTTATAGTTGAAGTCGGGAGCCCGCCTGAAGAATGGAGTGGCGATTTATTTTGAAGTTGTAGTTGATGTCAGGGAGCCCGCCTGAAGAATGGAGTGGCGATATATTTTGAAGTTATAGCCGAAGTCATGGAGCCCGCTTGGAGAATGGAGTGGCGATTTTATTTTCGAAGTAGTAGTTGAAGTCAGGGGAGCCCGCCCGGAGAATGGAGTGGCGATTTTATTTTGAAGTAGTAGTTGAAGTCAGGGGAGCCCGCCCGGAGAATGGAGTGGCGATTTTATTTTGAAGTAGTAGTTGAAGTCGGGGAGCCCGCCCGAAGAATGGAGTGGCGATTTTATTTTTGAAGTTGTAGTTGAAGTCAGGGAGCCCGCCTGAAGAATGGAGTGGCGATTTTATTTTGAAGCAGTACTTGAAGTCAGGAAGCCCGCCCGGAGAATGGAGTGGCGATTTATTTTGAAGTTGTAGTTGAAGTCGGGGAGCCCGCCCGAAGAATGGAGTGGCGATTTATTTTGAAGTTATAGTCGAAGTCAGGGAGCCCGCCTGGAGAATGGAGTGGCGATTTTATTTTGAAGTAGTAGTTGAAGTCAGGGAGCCCGCCCGGAGAATGGAGTGGCGATTTTATTTGAAGTAGTAGTTGAAGTCGGGGAGCCCGCCCGAAGAATGGAGTGGCGATTTTATTTTGAAGTAGTAGTCGAAGTCAGGGAGCCCGCCCGAAAAATGGAGTGGCGATTTTATTTTGAAGTTGTAAGTTGAAGTCGGGAGCCCGCCCGGAGAACGGAGTGGCGATTTTATTTTGGAGTTGTAGTTGAAGTCGGGGAGCCCGCCCGAAGAATGGAGTGGCGATTTTATTTTGAAGTAGTAGTTGAAGTCGGGGAGCCCGCCCGAAGAATGGAGTGGCGATTTAATTTTGAAATTGTAGTTGAAGTCGGGGAGCCCGCCCGAAGAATGGAGTGGCGATTTATTTTGAAGTTGTAGTGGAAGTCGGGAGCCCGCCCGAAGAATGGAGTGGCGATTTATTTTGAAGTTGTAGTGGAAGTCGGGAGCCCGCCCGAAGAATGGAGTGGCAATTTAATTTTGAAATTGTAGTTGAAGTCAGGGAGCCCGCCTGAAGAATGGAATGGCGATTTATTTTGAAGTTGTTTAAGGAAAGCGGCAGAGTGTAACGGAAATCCCCAGCATGAATCAGAAGGAAGGCAACAAGGATCAGAAAAGATAGATTCAGACTTCGAAGGAGAATAGCTCGAAGATCACAAGTAAGGGAATTCACTTCGGAGTGCAATGCAAGATAGCAACAAAAGAAGCTTGCAACCAGAATGCGAGTCAACAGTCCGAGGGGATGAAAGATGTGGCATGCTCAAGACATGGCCGAGGTCACAAGCACTGTATACCTGGTCTTGATTCGAAAAGCAGCACCTGCAACTAGCAAGTATCAAGGTTCAAATTTAGAGTCCGCATGAAGCACCAACCAATACTCAAGATCAAGCTTCGGAAGACTTATAGATAGGAATCTTGTAACTAGTAGCTGATAGGCTTAGTTAGTCTTTCTCATGTTTCTCATGTTTTGATGTAATAGCAGGACCACGGACCGGAACTTCGATGGAACGGAACCTCGACGGAACGACACCTCGACTGGCTCTCCACCTCGGTATACCCCTTCCTCACTCACTTTCGAACTACACGTGGCCCGATTCCTTTATAGCCAAGGATATGTAGGCAGCTCAGATACAAGGGCTCGGTCACATTCCTCTTCTTTTAGTTTAGTCCCTCCGAATAATTTTAACAACCTGTTTAAGGACAGTGGCATTAAGAATAGTGCCTTTGTCCATTTCAGTGAGATAATTATTGTAAACGCGTGATTTTTGACCCTCCCCGAGATTTTTTATATTTTTTAGCGTAAAATATTTAGTTTAGTTTTAATATAGCTATTTTAGCTAAATTTGACTCTTTTACTTTATTTTTACCTTAAAATAAAAAATAACAAAATATAGTTTTATTAATGTTTCGTAGTCATTTTAAACTTGAAAAATACAAAAATAGTACTTTATATTTTTTATCTTTTTATAAAAACGAAAATAATAAAAATAGTTTCATTAATATTTTGTAGTCATTTTAATCTTGAAAAATACAAAAATAGTACTTTATATTTTTTATCTTTTTATAAAAACGAAAATAATAAAAATAGTTTCATTAATATTTTGTAGTTATTTTAAACTTGAAAAATACAAAAATAGTACTTTATATTTTTTATCTTTTTATAAAAACGAAAATAATAAAAAATAGTTTCATTAATATTTTGTAGTTATTTTAAAACTTGAAAAATATAAAAATAGTACTTTATATTTTTATCTTTTTATAAAAATGAAAATAATAAAAAAAATAGTTTCATTAATATTTTGTAGTTATTTTAAACTTGAAAAATATAAAAAAATAGTTTTATTTTAATTATGAGTATTATAGTTATTTTGATTACCTAGGATTAATTAAATAACACCATTCTCGGTTCCGGGCGAAGAATAATATTCGGGTTCAAACTACCCGGTTTTATAATATTTGGACCTAGTCCGTAATAATCCGAGTCCACTACACTAAGGGGACAATACATAATGGATGGGGAATAAGAACAAAGACAAGAAGAAAAAGACAAAGGGATAAAAACAAGAAGAAAAAGACAAAAACAATATGGGATTTATTTAAAAAAAGAAAAGAAAAAAAAAAGACAAAAGAAATAGGAGAGCATTCTTCTTCTTTAAGAAGAAGAAGAAACGGCAGGAACAAAAAAAAAGAACAAGAGGAAAGAAAAACGAAAGAGAGGATTGGAGAGATTGGAAAAAACGGATTCAAAAAAGAAGAGAAAAAAAGATGGGAAAAAACGAAACAAAAAGGATTCAAAAACAAAAGAAAGATTCGGAAAAGAAAGAAAAAAGACGAGAAACAAAGAAAAAGAAAGGAAAGAGGAATTCAAAAACAAAGAAAGAAACAAGAGATTCGAAAAAAAACAAAGAAGGAGAATGGAGAACAAATCTTCACTGGCTTAGCCGAATTTTCACTGGCTTAGCCGAATTTTCTTTTACTTCTTTCGGTCATCTCTTCATTTTGATTCGAGTTACAACTTCAGTCGAGGTCGTCGTTTGATTCGAGTTCTGTCCGGAGAGGTCGAGGTTTGAGATCGTCATAAAAGGTTCGTTTTCTCGTTGTGTACGTTGAAAATATGCAAAAAATAAAGGTGCATGTTCTTTTCCGATATTGTTCTTCTCGTTAATATTCTGGATCGTTTCTCATTTGATTTAGTTTCGTATGATTCATATTATTTTTTTGTAAATATATGATTCTGTTGAACATGCAATTTCACAGTTAATGGTGGTCTTGTAGTGTCGAAATTAGCTAATGAAAATAACTAATCCTTCACATGCTCGCCAACTAGTTATGCCTCCGTTGTTTATGTAGTTGCTCGCCGTAGTCATGAATTTGCTCACTTAGTTATCTACTCGTATGTTTACTCGAATTGGTTATAGTTGAGCATGATTTTGTCACATTATCGAAATTGGTTCCTTATTCCTCAACCGAACGGCGGAATTAGATTAAAGGAATCGGGGGGTGTATTTCATGTGACCCGACTCCAATTTTTGAACAAGGTTAAATAAAGCACGTCATGGACCACGAGTGCATTTCATGTAGCGTGGCTTGCAACATGTTCTAAATAATCTCGAATCAATTCTTAAATGAATATAGCGGAATGTAGTTCTCTTTTAAATTAGAATTAGAGGTGTGCCTCGCCTAACAAAATTATACAAATCGCGGGGCCCTCATAAATATATATATATATATATATATATATATATATATATATATATATATATAAATATTTAGACTTCGGGATCGACCGTATAGCGAATTTTACAGTGTTCTCCAAAGATAATAAATGCGTAGTTGCTTTAATCGCGTATTCTAATACTACCTTCTCAAATACGGGTGCACATTTATGTGACCCAAATCTAAATCTCAACGAAGTCGAAACGTGTCAAAAGTCACGGGTGCACTGGTGCAACGTGGTTCGAGATACGTTTCCACCGCATTGTAATTCATTTAAAACAATAAACAATAAAAGGGTAATGAGCCCTTAAACAATAAGTGAGACGAGCCTCGCTAAAATAACACGCGAATTGCGGGGCCCTCAATAGATAATTTTTACAAAGATGCTTAGATTCCGGGATGTGCCGTTTAGCGGATTTCACGGCATTCCCAAAACAATAACGCGTTAGCATCTTTAGGCACGTATTTAATAATGCTATCTCCTTAAATCCGGGTGCACATTTATGTGACCCAAATCAAAATCTCAACGGAGTCGAAATGTGTTGACAACCACGGGTGCACTGGTGCGACGTGGTTCGAGATACATTTTCACAATGTTGCAATTCTTTGTAAAAATAATAATAATAATAATAATAATAATAATAATAATAATAATAATAATAATTTTTATAATAATAATATCATAAGAGGTTAAAAATTAAAATTTATACATAAGTTAAGGCATATTATAAAATCGGATAAAGAAGCCAAATATGACAGTTGAGCGACCGTGCTAGAACCACGGAACTCGGGAATGCCTAACACCTTCTCCCGGGTTAACAGAATTCCTTATCCGGATTTCTGGTACACAGACTGTAATACATAGTCATAAATTTCCTCGGTTCGGGATTAAACCGGTGACTTGGGACACCATTATTTTCCCAAGTGGCGACTCCGAATTAATTAAATAAATCCCGTTTCGATTGTCCTTTAATTGGAAAAACTCCCTCGCTCCCTCGCGGGTGGGTAAAAAGGAGGTGTGACAGCTCTGGCGACTCTGCTGGGGATGATACCTCTGAACTTCGGTTCGGGGTTTAAGAATTCGAGCTCAGTTAAATTGTTGTTTTGTCTATATCTGATTTATTATATGTTTAATTAATGTGCTACATGTCTACCGCTTTGATACTAGTTGCACTGTATATACAAACTGCTATATGTTTACCGCTTTGATATTGCGTGAACTGTATATAAAACTGTGCCGAAAACCCTTCTCTTCTTACCCCCGGGGATGTGCTTACTGGTTGAGACTCCCCTTTTCTGTTAGTGTCAATACCAAAAATAAGAAAAGAGGCAAGATAAGTTACAAAGCCGGACGATCCCGCGGGTCCTCGGTACGTAGCTCCCTCCTCAAATCTGAGTTGTCTGCTCGGGTACACGGTCTAGTACCATTGAAAACATCAGGATATCGAGCCTAGATTTAGGACGTTTATTTGCATCATATCTGACTTAGGGGACTCAACACAGGGGTTGGGTCCGTCTAGGACAGGTGACCCGGTAATCAAAAGACCGAGCATGTTATATGTTGCATTTATTTGTTCTAGATTATTACGGGCTAAATTCCTGAAAAACAAAAAGAGAGGAAATTTTAGAATAGAAAATATCGAAATGTCGACGAAACGATGTCGAAGGTTTGAAAAGAAAATTTGAAAAATAGGTGGAACAATTTTGTTGAAATAATTGGTCAACTAATCTGACCGAACTACGCAGGTTTGATTCTCGCCATTAGGTGGGATACGTAGGCAACCCTCATAGGGTCCAACCACCCCTTTAAAAAAATAAAAAAAAATGTGTATTTAATTTTGTCAATAAAATCAAAGTGATGCCGTTTTTGCAAATAACCGAATGTTCCGAAAGGACGCCGGAAGGCTGTTTTTTGCAAAAATAGCCACTTTGAATCATTTTTAATAATTTGCAGCCGTAGCCTTGAAATATTCCTTGTGGAAATGTTGCAAGGCCATAGCCGCAAAATCAAGTCCGGGTTCACAACCCTTTTGCAAAAAATAACCAAAAAAAAAGTGTTAAATTTTTGATTTTGTTATAAATGAGTCGGGTGATGCTATTCTTGCTCAAAATAGTTGAAAGGTTGTATCCGCAAAATTAAGTTTGAGTCATCACTCAACTTTTCAAAAAATAATCACTTTATCAAATAAGCCATTACATGGCTGGTCCTTGCATAAATAGCCACTGTTGGCATTTGAACTTCTTCAGTCTTGTATTGGCCTGTGTCGGTGCTGAATGATGCCCCATAGGCCCCAGGATTAAATTTTGAATTTATATCTTCTTGATAAAATTTTGCAAAAAAGAGCCACTTTGTCTAAATAAGCCATTATATGGCCAATTTATGAAAAATATTCTTGTGTTGGTTTATGGTGATGCCGAACGATGCCCCATGAGCCACGGGATAAAAAAAAATAAGTTTATCTTTCTTAAATAAATTTTGCAAAAATAGTCATTTTGTCAATAAGCCATTATGTGGCCAAATTTGTAGAAATAGTCATAATTGACACCAAAAATATTCTTTTTCTTGTAGAAATTTCCTACACAAGTTTGTAGTTGGAGTCGGCTTCTATAATTTTCCTTGAAAAAAAAAAATCAAAAAAATCAAATAAACATTTCTTTATTTCTTGCATTAATTTGCAAGAACTACGCTCGGTCTGATTCATGCGGGGTCATGATACGTAGGCAATCTCCATAAGATTCGACCACAATTGTATATGTATATATATGAAAAAAATGAAAAAAAAATGAAAAAAAAAAGAGAAAAAAAAAGAAAAAAAAAGAAAACAAAAAGAAAAAGAAAAAGAAGTAAGCAAAAAATATGGATAAGGACTGACTAATTCCATTTCTACCATATTTTATTTTGAATTGTTGAGAATTGAGGTGGTTGGTTTGTGGTGAACCGGAAACAGAAGATCCAGGAAAACCCGATTATGATCCAAGATAGTGACACCAAGAATATCGCATAGAGTCCTTTACCTGCACGCCATGATGGACGCTTTGTGGGGATGTATTGACTAAAGCTGAAAATGTCGAAGCAAATAAGTGGCCTTGGTAATATTGATGCGAAGCTCAGTGGCCAAAATATCGTGCTTGGTAATCGGGAAGACTCTCCATTTCTTGGTCAACTAGAATGGAGTTTTTGGTGGCTTATTTTGTTGTCATTTCTGTCGTCCAGATTATTTCAGGGTTGTAATCAGGATATTGTCATGTAACTCAAACCCTTTTATCGTTCTATTTTGTCCAGTTTTCTATTGGTCGTAATACCTCATTTAGTATTGTGTAGGTTTGTTCCAAGGGTGTACCCCAGTTTATTGTGTTTGTTTTGTTGTATTAATTCATTTCTAGTTCGTCTAATGCAACTCTCTTGTTTGCCATTATTTCGAGTCATTTTTCTTTGATTTAAGTCTTTCTTCTTTATAGTCATTTTTCTGTCAACACTAGTGACATGACATGCACGCATAATTGTGGTCTGATCTTAAAAGTTAATCATGAAGGAATTGGAAGATAATCATGGAATTTTAAAAGAAATAATGATTTGAGATTATTTGGAACCCGAGTCACGTGAAATTTGGGGCGGGTAAAATACAAAGAAAGCCTTAAGGGCAAAATGGCCATGCTGACATGGGGTTCGCTCGTGATACTGAAATGGAAGTGTCGTCCAGCAATACTTTAAAATGACGGATGAAAAAGGCGAATGGACGATATGGTTATCACTCCTAGCACAACCGGAAGATGTCGTGAATATGTTGTTTGTACTTGACATGTTTTGAAGATTGGAATGACGAAGGCATTTTGTTCTGCTACCCAAACACTTTATCCTTCGTTAACCCTTCGAGCCTTATTTTGATTTCTTTCATACCCTTCCTTCGGAGTTAGTTGCAAAGACTAGAAACACAAGTTGAAAGACAAGAGAAGAAAGGGATAAAAAAAAAACAAAAACAACCAAAAAGGAACGAAAAAGAAAAGAAAAAAAAATGAAAAAATGATGAAAAAAAAAATGAAAAGAAGGAATTGGGAACTACGTTTGACCTGATTCCTTAAAGAGGATACGTAGGCGCTTCACAGCTCGGTCATAGTGTAAATAAAGAAATAAGAATTCCCCAAATATGAAACTGGGGCAAAGAAAAATTGTATTTATTATAAATAAAGTTAGGTCCGAAGGTTGTAAATTTTGAACCCAAAATTGATTTGTTTGAGCCTTTAATACCCTTTCATTCTAGCCCTATCCGAATCCCACATTACGGTCCAAAGAAAGACCTTCCGATCAGTCTTCAAAATAGGCCAAGTCAAACAAACACGAGAGTCTCATCAGAATATGACACTTTGATTCCCAGCAGAAAAAGACTCTGATTCCCAACAGAAAGGAACTACGAGAGAGTCTTGGCAATGACAACCCAATCCCCAGTTAAAAGTAATACAAATGAGAGAGTCTTACCGGTGAAAACCTTCACAGGCACCATAAGGCGACGAAAGCCGAGAGAAAATCAAAATGAGAGAGGCTTGAAAGTGAAAACCCTTCGGGCATTACAAGTCGAACAAAGGTGATAATCAGATGGAAATCACGAGACATAAATCGTGAAAGGAAATTAACGACGGAGGATAGGCCATATGTGCATGTCATGACCAGTAGAGTTGGTATCCGCGTTTGATAAGTTTTTATAGTTGTTTCTGGTTAGAGAGTCAGTCCTCCCTTGTCTTCTATTTGTTGTTTCTTTTTATCTTTCTCCTTTTGTCAAAATTCTCCATCAAAGTCGGTCTAGTCAAAACATAGTGAGAAATGACTTCAAAACTTGCCACCAACTTTCCAATTATTATGCAAGGCAAGGAAATGCCATTGACGACAGAGAAGTATGGTGCAAAGAAGATTATTAAACTGGGGCAGAAAATTTTCTTTTCAGTTTGAAAATTTTCTGGAAGTCAATACCCACTTGGGGAAGAAGGAAAGTCTTAAGGGAAATGGTCTTCGAACCAGTGTCATCCTCAACAGCCTTCAGAAGAGTGAAACACCAATTTTGAGGAAATAAAAATCCCCCAGCAATGTTATCTACAGCAAGTTCCGAGGTGGTCGGACAACACAGAGTGGTAAAGGAAGAAAGGAAATCTCATCTTCAACAAAATGACCCCCAGCAAGTTGAGAAACACAGAAAGGGGAAGGGATAAATGGAAAAACCCATCCCCAGCAGGAATATCATCTCCAGCAAATGAAATCATTCCCCTACAAGTTTTGGGAACCCCGAGCGAGGGAAAGGAGAAAAGGAAAAAAACCACCACACAGGAGCGGCACAACCGCTCACAATGTTTTGAACTAACAAATTTTCTTTGATTTGAAACAGGGAAAGAAAGTGCTATTGATAGCGGAAAGTCATGCCACAAGGAAGAACACCAATACTGGGGCAGAAAATTTTCCGCCGTTGTTGAAAATTTTCTCGGAGAAACGAGGAAAGCAATTCAAGATGACGTATCAGGTTTGTCCACCTTCAAATAGGATGTTTCAGGTTTGTCCACCTTCGAACAGGACATCTCAGGTTTGTTCACTTTTTGATATCATGGGAGTATTCGCCCTCGAATAGGATACAATGGGAGTATTCGCCCTCGAATAGGATACAATGGGAGTATTCACCCTCAAATAGAATACGATGGGAGTATTCGCCCTCAAATAGAATACGATGGGAGTATCCGCCCTCAAATAGGATATGATGGGAGTATTCACCCTCGAATAGGATACGGTGGGAGTATTCGCCCTCGAATAGAATACGATGGGAGTATCCGCCCTCAAATAGGATACGATGGGAGTATTTGCCCTCGAATAGAATACGATGGGAGTATTCGCCCTCGAATAGAATACGATGGGAGTATTCGCCCTCAAATAGAATACGATGGGAGTATCCGCCCTCAAATAGGATACAATGGGAGTATTCGCCCTCAAATAGGATACAATGGGAGTATTCGCCCTCGAATAGGATACAATGGGAGTATTCGCCATCGAATAGGATACAATGGGAGTATTCGCCCTCGAATAGAATACGATGGGACTATCCGCCCTCGAATAGGATGTTTTACGTTTGTTTTATTTTACATTGTCCTTTGCATATTTCATAAATTATTGCCAGAATGCATTTTTAATTCAAAAGTTGCTACTAAAAGCAGGCGCCTACCTGTATAACAAAAGGCAAGTCTTCAGTCTTTACATTGCAAGTCTTGAAACCAGTAACCCACCATAAAGCAGAGAGTTACAACAAGAGTTCCCAACGCAAATTCAAGCGCATGAGTCAAAGGAAGGGAGGGAATGAAGGAAATTTTCCCAACATCATTATCCTCAGCAGGTAAGTAAACAATTCCAAAGATATCCCTAGCAGTCAAGGAAAAATAACACGACCTAGGAGGAGAGCCCGCCTGAAGAATGGATTGGCAATTTATTTTGAAGTAGTAGTTGAAGTCAGGGAGCCCGCCTGAAGAATGGAGTGGCGATTTAGTTTTGAAGTAGTAGTTGAAGTCGGGGAGCCCGCCTGAAGAATGGATTGGCGATTTATTTTGAAGTTGTAGTTGAAATCAGGGAGCCCGCCTGAAGAATGGAGTGGCGATTTTATTTTGAAGTTGTAGTTGAAGTCAGGGAGCCCGCCCGAAGAATGGAGTGGCGATTTTATTTTGAAGTTGTAGTTGAAGTCGGGGAGCCCGCCCGGAGAACGGAGTGGCGATTTTATTTTGGAGTTGTAGTTGAAGTCGGGAGCCCGCCCGAAGAATGGAGTGGCGATTTATTTTGAAGTTATAGCCGAAGTCGGGAGCCCGCCCGGAGAATGGAGTGGCGATTTTATTTTGAAGTAGTAGTTGAAGTCGGGGAGCCCGCCCGAAGAATGGAGTGGCGATTTTATTTTGAAGTAGTAGTTGAAGTCGGGGAGCCCGCCCGAAGAATGGAGTGGCGATTTTATTTTGAAGTTATAGTTGAAGTCAGGGAGCCCGCCCGAAGAATGGAGTGGCGATTTTATTTTGAAGCAGTAGTTGAAGTCAGGAAGCCCGCCCGGAGAATGGAGTGGCGATTTATTTTGAAGTTGTAGTTGAAGTCGCGGAGCCCGCCCGAAGAATAGAGTGGCGATTTATTTTGAAGTTATAGCCGAAGTCAGAGGGAGCCCGCTCGGAGAATGGAGTGGCGATTTTATTTTGAAGTAGTAGTTGAAGTCGGGGAGCCCGCCCGGAGAATGGAGTGGCGATTTTATTTTGAAGTAGTAGTTGAAGTCAGGGGAGCCCGCCCGGAGAATGGAGTGGCGATTTTATTTTGAAGTAGTAGTTGAAGTCAGGGAGCCCGGCGATTTATTTTGAAGTTGTAGTTGAAGTCGGGGAGCCCGCCCGAAGAATGGAGTGGCGATTTTATTTTGAAGCAGTAGTTGAAGTCAGGAAGCCCGCCTGGAGAATGGAATGGCGATTTATTTTGAAGTTGTAGTTGAAGTCAGGGAGCCCGCCTGGAGAATGGAGTGGCGATTTAGTTTTGAAGTTGTAGTTGAAGTCAGGGAGCCCGCCCGGAGAATGGAGTGGCGATTTAGTTTTGAAGTTGTAGTTGAAGTCGGGGAGCCCGCCCGAAGAATGGAGTGGCGATTTTATTTTGAAGTAGTAGTTGAAGTCGGGGAGCCCGCCCGAAGAATGGAGTGGCGATTTTATTTTTGAAGTTGTAGTTGAAGTCAGGGAGCCCGCCTGAAGAATGGAGTGGCGATTTTATTTTGAAGTTGTAAGTTGAAGTCAGGGAGCCCGCCTGGAGAACGGAGTGGCGATTTTATTTTGGAGTTGTAGTTGAAGTCGGGGAGCCCGCCCGAAGAATGGAGTGGCGGTTTTATTTTGAAGTAGTAGTTGAAGTCGGGGAGCCCGCCCGAAGAATGGAGTGGCGATTTAATTTTGAAATTGTAGTTGAAGTCGGGGAGCCCGCCTGAAGAATGGAGTGGCGATTTAGTTTTAAAGTTGTTGTTGAAGTCAGGGAGCCCGCCTGAAGAATGGAGTGGCGATTTATTTTGAAGTTGTAGTGGAAGTCAGGGATCCCGCCTGAAGAATGGAGTGGCAATTTAATTTTGAAATTGTAGTTGAAGTCAGGGAGCCCGCCTGAAGAATGGAGTGGTGATTTATTTTGAAGTTGTTTAAGGAAAGCGGTAGAGTGTAACGAAAATCCCCAGCATGAATCAGAAGGAAGGCAACAAGGATCAGAAAAGATAGCTTCAGACTTCGAAGGAGAATAGCTCGAAGATCACAAGTAAGGGAATTCACTTCGGAGTGCAATGCAAGATAGCAACAAAAGAAGCTTGCAACCAGAATGCGAGTCAACAGTCCGAGGGGATCAACAGAAGCTCAAGACATAACCGAGGTCACAAGCACTGTATACCTGGTCTTGATTCGAAAAGCAGCACCTGCAACTAGCAAGTATCAAGGTTCAAATTTAGAGTCCGCATGAAGCACCAACCAATACTCAAGATCAAGCTTCAGAAGACTTATAGATAGGAATCTTGTAACTAGTAGCCGATAGGCTTAGTTAGTCTTTCTCATGTTTTGATTTTTGATGTAATAGCAGGACCACGGACCGGAACTTCGATGGAACAGAACCTCGACGGAACGACACCTCGACTGGCTCTCCACCTCGGTATACCCTTTCCTCACTCACTTTCGAACTACACGTAGCCTGATTCCTTTATAGCCAAGGATATGTAGGCAGCTCAGATACAAGGGCTCGGTCACATTCATCTTCTTTTAGTTTGCCGAGCAAATAGCAGGTAGGTGCGCAAGTAGCTCATCAGTGTACGACATCCAGATGAACTACAACGAATAACTGTAAACGCGTGATTTTTGACCCTCCCCGAGATTTTTTATATTTTTTAGCGTAAAATATTTAGTTTAGTTTTAATATAGCTATTTTAGCTAAATTTGACTCTTTTACTTTATTTTTACCTTAAAATAAAAAATAACAAAATATAGTTTTATTAATGTTTCGTAGTCATTTTAAACTTGAAAAATACAAAAATAGTACTTTATATTTTTTATCTTTTTATAAAAACGAAAATAATTAATATTTTGTAGTCATTTTAATCTTGAAAAATACAAAAATAGTACTTTATATTTTTTATCTTTTTATAAAAACGAAAATAATAAAAATAGTTTCATTAATATTTTGTAGTTATTTTAAACTTGAAAAATACAAAAATAGTACTTTATATTTTTTATCTTTTTATAAAAACGAAAATAATAAAAAATAGTTTCATTAATATTTTGTAGTTATTTTAAAACTTGAAAAATATAAAAATAGTACTTTATATTTTTATCTTTTTATAAAAACGAAAATAATAAAAAAAATAGTTTCATTAATATTTTGTAGTTATTTTAAACTTGAAAAATATAAAAAAAATAGTTTTATTTTAATTATGAGTATTATAGTTATTTTGATTACCTAGGATTAATTAAATAACACCATTCTCGGTTCCGGCGAAGAATAATATTCGAGTTCAAACTACCCGGTTTTATAATTTTCGGACCTAGCCCGTAATAATCCGAGTCCACTACACTAAGGGGGACAATACATAATGGATGGGGAATAAGAACAAAGACAAGAAGAAAAAGACAAAGGGATAAAAACAAAAGAAAAAGACAAAAACAATATGGGACTTATTTAAAAAAAAAAGAAAAAAAAAGACAAAAGAAATAGGAGAGCATTCTTCTTCTTTAAGAAGAAGAAGAAACGGCAGGAACAAAAAAAAAGAACAAGAGGAAAGAAAAACGAAAGAGAGGATTGGAGAGATTGGAAAAAACGGATTCAAAAAAGAAGAGAAAAAAAGATGGGAAAAAACGAAACAAAAAGGATTCAAAAACAAAAGAAAGATTCGGAAAAGAAAGAAAAAAGACGAGAAACAAAGAAAAAGAAAGGAAAGAGGAATTCAAAAACAAAGAAAGAAACAAGAGATTCGAAAAAAAACAAAGAAGGAGAATGGAGAACAAATCTTCACTGGCTTAGCCGAATTTTCACTGGCTTAGCCGAATTTTCTTTTACTTCTTTCGGTCATCTCTTCATTTTGATTCGAGTTACAACTTCAGTCGAGGTCGTCGTTTGATTCGAGTTCTGTCCGGAGAGGTCGAGGTTTGAGATCGTCATAAAAGGTTCATTTTCTCATTGTGTACGTTGAAAATATGCAAAAAATAAAGGTGCATGTTCTTTTCCGATATTGTTCTTCTCGTTAATATTCTGGATCGTTTCTCATTTGATTTAGTTTCGTATGATTCATATTATTTTTTTTGTAAATATATTATTCTGTTGAACATGCAATTTCACAGTTAATGGTGGTCTTGTAGTGTCGAAATTAGCTAATGAAAATAACTAATCCTTCACATGCTCGCCAACTAGTTATGCCTCCGTTGTTTATGTAGTTGCTCGCCGTAGTCATGAATTTGCTCACTTAGTTATCTACTCGTATGTTTACTCGAATTGGTTATAGTTGAGCATGATTTTGTCACATTATCGAAATTGGTTCCTTATTCCTCAACCGAACGGCGGAATTAGATTAAAGGAATCGGGGGGTGTATTTCATGTGACCCGACTCCAATTTTTGAACAAGGTTAAATAAAGCACGTCATGGACCACGAGTGCATTTCATGTAGCGTGGCTTGCAACATGTTCTAAATAATCTCGAATCAATTCTTAAATGAATATAGCGGAATGTAGTTCTCTTTTAAATTAGAATTAGAGGTGTGCCTCGCCTAACAAAATTATACAAATCGCGGGGCCCTCATAAATATATATATATATATATATAAATATTTAGACTTCGGGATCGACCGTATAGCGAATTTTACAGTGTTCTCCAAAGATAATAAATGCGTAGTTGCTTTAATCGCGTATTCTAATACTACCTTCTCAAATACGGGTGCACATTTATGTGACCCAAATCTAAATCTCAACGAAGTCGAAACATGTCAAAAGTCACGGGTGCACTGGTGCAACGTGGTTCGAGATACGTTTCCACTGCATTGTAATTCATTTAAAACAATAAACAATAAAAGGGTAATGAGCCCGTAAACAATAAGTGAGACGAGCCTCGCTAAAATAACACGCGAATTGCGGGGCCCTCAATAGATAATTTTTACAAAGATGCTTAGATTCCGGGATGTGCCGTTTAGCGGATTTCACGGCATTCCCAAAACAATAACGCGTTAGTATCTTTAGGCGCGTATTTAATAATGCTATCTCCTTAAACCCGGGTGCACATTTATGTGACCCAAATCCAAATCTCAACGGAGTCGAAATGTGTTGACAACCACGGGTGCACTGGTGCGACGTGGTTCGAGATACATTAATAATAATAATAATAATAATAATAATAATAATAATAATAATAATAATAATAATAATAATAGTAATAGTAATTTTTATAATAATAATATCATAAGAGGTTAAAAATTAAAATTTATACATAAGTTAAGGCATATTATAAAATCGGATAAAGAAGCCAAATATGACAGTTGAGCGACCGTGCTAGAACCACGGAACTCGGGAATGCCTAACACCTTCTCCCGGGTTAACAGAATTCCTTATCCGGATTTCTGGTACACAGACTGTAATATAAACCTCCGCTAACCTCTCCGACGAGTAGGAGACAGATACTGGAATAAAGTGTGCTGACTTGGTCAGCCTATCAACAATGACCCAAATAGTATCAAATTTCCTCCGAGTCAAAGGAAGTCCAGTAATGAAGTCCATTATGATCCGCTCCCATTTCCACTCGGGAATTTCAATCCTCCGGAATACACCACCAGGTCTCCGGTGCTCATATTTCACCTGCTGACAATTTAGATACCGAGCGACATACGCAACGATATCTTTCTTCATTCTGCGCCACCAATAGTGCTGCCGTAAGTCCTGGTACATCTTCGCGGCGCCTGGGTGAATAGAATACCGCGAACTGTGGGCCTCCGCTAAGATCAACTCTCGAATCCCTTCGACATTGGGCACACAAACTCGACCCCGCAATTTCAATACCCCATCATCATCTAGATTTACCTGTGTGGCACCTCCCCGCTGTACTGTATCTCTCAACTCACGCAAATGAGGATCATCAAATTGCCTCTCACGGATACGCTCTAATAAAGAAGAACGAGCGATCGTGCAGGCTAACACCCTGCTAGGCTCAGAAATGTCTAATCTCACGAACCGGTTGGCTAAGGCCTGGACATCTAGAGCTAATGGTCTCTGACTGACCGGAATGTATGCAAGACTACCCATGCTGGCATACTTTCTACTCAAAGCATCGGCCACCACATTGGCCTTACCTGGGTGATATAAGATAGTAACATCATAGTCTTTTAACAACTCTAACCATCTCCGCTGTCGTAGATTCAACTCCTTCTGTTTGAACAAGTACTGTAGGCTTTTTTGATCAATGTACACCTCACATGTCACACCATATAGATAATGCCTCCGGATCTTTAAGGCATGAACCACCGCTGCCAACTCAAGATCATGAACTAGATAATTATTCTCATGTATTTTCAACTGCCTCGAAGCATACGCAATAACCTTACCATCGTGCATCAATACCACTCCAAGCCCTGTACGGGACGCGTCACAATAAACTATATAAGGCCCCGCACCTGTAGGTAGTATTAACACTGGTGCGGTGGTCAAGGCTGTCTTGAGCTTCTGAAAGCTCACCTCACACTCATCTGACCACTAGAACAAGGCACCTTCTTGGTCAACCTGGTCATCGAGGCCGCAATAGAAGAAAACCCCTCTACAAATCGATGGTAGTAACCTGCTAACCCCAAGAAACTCCGGATCATGGTGGCTGATCTTAGTCTAGGCCAGTCCTTGACTGCCTCCATCTTCTTTGGGTCTACCTGAATACCTTCCACTGATACAATGTGACCCAGAAATGCTACCGAACTCAGCCAGAACTCACATTTAGAAAATTTGGCATATAGTCGGTTATCTTTCAGAGTCTGAAGAACCACTCTGAGGTGCTGCTCGTGCTCTTCCTGGCTGCGGGAGTACACCAGGATGTCATCTATAAAGACTATCACGAATAGATCTAAGTAAGGCATGAACACCCGATTCATTAACTCCATGAATGTTGCTGGGGCATTGGTCAACCCGAAGGACATGACCAAGAACTCATAATGCCCATATCTAGAGCGAAAGGCTGTCTTAGGAATGTCAGCCGCCCTGATCTTCAGCTGATGGTAGCCTGACCTCAAGTCTATCTTAGAAAATACCCTCGCTCCCTGGAGCTGGTCAAACAAATCATCAATCCTCGGCAGTGGATACTTATTCTTTATTGTCACTTTGTTTAATTGCCGGTAATCAATACACATTCGCATCGAGCCATCTTTCTTCTTTACAAATAATACAAGTGCTCCCTAGGGGGAAACATTGGGCCGGATAAAGCCCTTCTCAAGAAGGTCCTGCAACTGATCTTTCAACTCTTTTAACTCCGGCGGGGCCATACGATAGGGTGGAATAGAGATGGGCCGAGTGCCCGGTGCCAAATCAATACAGAAATCAATATCCCTGTCGGGTGGCATGCCCGGCAGGTCTGAAGGAAAAACCTCGGGAAACTCCCGTGCAATAGGGACCGACTCAATGGAAGGAACTTCTGCACTGGAATCACGAACATAAGCCAGATAAGCTAGACACCCCTTCTCGACCATACGTCGAGCCTTAACATAGGAAATAACAGTGCGAACGGAGTGGCTTGAGGTACCTTTCCACTCTAGTCGGGGTGATTCTGGCAAGGCTAAGGTCACAGTCTTAGCATGACAATCTAGAATATCATGGTATGGGGACAACCAGTCCATCCCCAATATGACATCAAAATCCACCATATCCAAAAGCAACAGATCAACACGGGTCTCAAGACCCCCAAATATAACTACGCACGAACGATGCACCCGATCGACTATAATGGAGTCACCCACTCGTGTAGCCACATAAACTGGAATATCCAGAGCATAGCCGGGCACGGCCAAATACGGTGCGAAGTAGGAAGACACATAGGAATATGTAGATCCAGGGTCAAATAATACCGAAGCACCTCTGCCACACACAAGAATGGTACCCGTAATCACGGTATCCGATGCCTCTGCCTCTGGCCTCGCCGGTAAAG
The DNA here is from genome assembly GCA_032618575.1 of Nicotiana noctiflora. Taxonomy (NCBI): domain Eukaryota; kingdom Viridiplantae; phylum Streptophyta; class Magnoliopsida; order Solanales; family Solanaceae; genus Nicotiana; species Nicotiana noctiflora. Next base: position 139,845 of record JASVEL010003233.1, read on the forward strand.
CATAGAATCGGGGATCCGCACCTCCCCTCCGAGCCGCGTCTCTAGGACGACCATCAACCGGCCGACCTCTACCTCCGGATGGACCGTCTCCACCTCTACGGTCTCGACCTCCACCTCTATAATCTCTACCCCCGCCTCTGGCTGGTTGGGCAGGCTTTAGGTCAGCTGGGGCCTGAATTATGGGGCGAGGACCCCACTGCTGAGTGTTGCCCACTACTTGAGGGCAAAACCTGATAAAATGAACTGGGTCACCTCAACCGTAACAATATTTTGGCTGCTGGGACTACTGTCCCTGATGACCCGAATTGCCCCCACGAACACTCTAAAGAGGCCGAGCACTGATGGGAGGCTGAGCTGAATACTGCTCATGAAACCCACGATCACCTGGACTACCCTGCAAAGCCTGGAGAGCTGCCTGAAAAAGCCTGGCAGACTGGCCCCTATCATAAGAATCCCTACCTCCAGATGAAGTACCACTAAATCTACCGGAATGATGAGGCCTCTTGTTTGAAGGATAACCACCTCCCCGAGCAAGAGCCATCTCAACCCTACGAGCTGCATTAGCTGCCTCCTGAAAAGATATGTCACTCCCAACTCCCACAGCCATCTGAAGTCGAATTAGCAGATTTAGCCCATCTATAAACCTGTGGACCATCTCCCAATCTGTGGGGAGTATCACAACCACATGACGTGCCAGATCAACAAACCTCATCTCAAACTGGGTAACAGTCATAGAACCCGGTTGGAGGCACTCAAATTGCCTCCGAAGTGCCTCTCGCTGGGTAACAGGGAAAAACTTCTCTAGAAATAACTCCTTGAACTGGTCCCATGTTAAAGCTGGGGGTCGTGCTGGTCGAGTCAAACAGAAATCTCTCCACCAAGTCTTGGCGGATCCTGAAAGCCTGAATGTGCGAAAATCAACCCCATTGGATTCCACTATTCATAGTCTTGAGAATCTCACGGCAACCGAATAAGAAGTCCTGGGGATCCTCTAATGTGGCACTGCTGAAAGTAGTGGTAAAAAGCTTGGAGAACCGATCAAGTCTCCATAAGGAATCAGAAGTCATGGCCGCTCCATCTCCGGCATGAGCCGTGGTACTCGACTGAGTGGCCACAGCTGGCTGAACCACTGGTGCCTGAGGCTGAGGAACTACTGGCTCCGGAGTACGAGCAATAGGAGTCTGGGCACCTCCTTCCAGCCTGAGAAGTGGCTGGGGCAACTGATAATAAACCCGCTCTGGCAATGCTGTCCATGAATCCTACTATTCTGACCAAAGCATCCCGGAGATCCGGGTAAATAAAGCCTCTCCTGGGACCTGAGCTGGGCCCACTGGAGCTGCTGGAACCGGAACCTCCTCGTCAATCTCAATATGAGGCTCCACCTCTGGAGTAGCTACCTGGGGCTGAGCTCTACCCCTACCACGGCCTCTGATACGGCCTTGGCCCCTGCCCCTCACGGGAGCTGCCTGGGGCTCGGGCTGCTGGTCAGCGGACGAAGAAGCGCGTGTCCTCACCATCTGCGAAAGGACAGAATAGAAATTCAATCAGCAATTGAGGAACAAGTCGCACGACAAGAAAGAACAAATGAGAGACTCTTTCCTAACTCAATAGACTCTGGAGGACAAGTACAGACGTCTCCGTACCTACCTCTCAAACTCTACTAAGCTTGTTCGTGAGTGGTGAGACCTATGTAACCTAGAGCTCTGATACCAACTTGTCACGACCCGGATTTTCCCCCAATATCGGGATCGTGATGGCGCCTACTCGTGGTAGCTAGGCAAGCCACCGTATTCATACTATCCTATTTTTAACACAATTTTAATTAAATAAATGTGGAATACTTTATCGAAATAGAAATAACTAATTACAAGATGAAAATCATACTGAAATCCTCTACCCAAGACGTGGAGTCACCAACTCACGAACTACTACCGAATACTACACATAAGAGTTTGAAAGAAATATAACATAATTCTGTTTGTCTCGGAACAAAGAGACTACAGCTAGTAACATAAATAAAGAGAGAGACGCCGGGCCTGCGGACGTCTGCAAGCTACCTCGGTCTCAAATGTGATCAATTCCCACGCAATCTATTTACTGCTGCTGCTGCTCCTGATCGTAACCTGGACCTGTGCAAAAACACACAGAAGTGTAGCATCAGCACAACCGACCCCATGTTCTGGTAAGTGCCCGGCCTATCCCGGCGAAGTAGTGACAAGCCTAGGACCAGACACTCACATAAACCTGTGCAATTCAATATATATGTATACCACAGAATAACAAGAAATAACCAGGTAATAACACAATAAGGAATATCTCAAAGAATTCAACAATTAACAACAATTAATAAATTCACAAGGAAAAATAAAGTATAATGGAAACACAAGTAATATCAAATCAAGGAATAGCAAGCAGTTGCACGGCATCACCCTTCGTGCTTTTACTCTCATCCTCACCAAATAAGCAAATAAAGTACACTGCATCACCCTTCGTGCTTTTACTCTCATCCTCACATCCATAGTACGGCATGATCCTTCGTACATGGTTCAATAACAGGGCACGGCATGATCCTTCGTGCATAATCAATAATACATGGCACGGCATTAACCTTCGTGCATAAATAATAAAACATGGCACGGCATCACCCTTCGTGCATTATCACTCTTTCCTCACCCAAATAACAATCACAGTTAAGGGCAAAGAAAGAAACAGTAATTCATAAACCGTCCTAACAAGGGCAATCAATAATTATCTTCACAACAAGTCCCAACAAGGGAGAACCATAACAATTCTACAACCTGACAAAGGCTCAACAAAGCGGGGTAGTAAAAAGGGAGGTGTGACATCAACAATGACTCACGGTCATACTAGACGCCGGTGTATGGATGCTCGTCACCACAACCCATACACCGCACTCGATCACATAGCACATAGCACATAATTCTATTCCCTCAAGCTAGGATAGATCAAACACTTACCTCTAGCCTTGAAGTCCAAATTATCCTTGGAAATGTCTTTTTCTTTCAAATTTGGCTCCAATCCAACCGTATCTATACACAATTGATTTAATATCATCAATACTACTCAACGAACTAATTCATAAGGCCAATTATAACTTTTACAACATTCTACCCGGAATAATGAATTTTGACCCCGGGCCCACATGGTCGGAACTCGGGGTTAGGACCAAAATCCAGTTACCCATCCCCCACGAGTTCATGTATATGATTTGTTTCAAAATCGGACCTCAATTCGAGGTCCAATTTCCCAATTTATGAAAAACCCTATATTCTAACAAAAACAAGAAATTCTACCATGAAAACCTTTGATTTCTATTGAAAAACATGTTTAATGATGTTAGGAATTGAAAGAATTAAGTAAAAAGTGACTTACAATTGTTTTGATGAAGAAGGAATCCGTGAATAATCGCAAATGGGTGTTTTTGTTTTGTAAAAAGTGAAGAAATGAACTGAAAATCGTGTTTTACAGGTCTCCTGTGTTCGCATTTGCGAACATGGGTTCGCAATTGCGAACCCCGACCAATTTCCGGAGTTTGAAAAATAAGCTAAAGCTGGGAAGTTCGCATTTGCGAACTTTTGTTCGCATTTGCGAAGCCAAGGCAAATCTGGGGGCTTCGCATTTGCGAACATTTGTTCGCATTTGCGAACACTGGCAGGAAAGGGGAGTGTTCGCATTTGCGAACTAATGTTCGCATTTGCGAACACAGGCAGTAAAGGGAATTGTTCGCATTTGCGAACTATTGTTCGCATTTGCGAACTATTGTTCGCATTTGCGAACAAGGCTGGATTTGGGACTGTTCGCATTTGCGAACGATGGTTCGCATTTGCGAACAAGGCTGGGCATGAGGGGACTTCGCATTTGCGATCAGGGTTCGCATTTGCGAGCCCTGCCTTGATCTGCCCCTTCGCAATTGCGAGAAATGCTTCGCAATTGCGAAGCCAACAGCTGGGTGAAAAACCAGCAGTGCAAAAATTCAGAAATTGATCCAACGGCCTATCAAATCTTTACCCGAGCCCCCCGGGCTCCAAACCAAACATGTACACAACCTCAAAAATACATTATGAACTTGTTCGCGCGATCACATCGCCAATATCACATCGTTTTCATCAAATCAAGCCTCAAATTCATGATTTTTATACTTTTGGTTTTCAAAACTTTCAAACTTGGAACTCAAGGTCCAAAACATCTCAAACGACATCCGAATGTCACCAAACTTTACAGAAATCACATATATAATATTTAAGACTTGTACCGGGCGTCGGAACCAAAATACGAGCCCGATACCAAGGTCAATTAATTCATTTCCTTTAATAATTACATCAAAAACAATTTCATAGAAAAATTCATAACTTGGGCTCTAGGCCTCAGAATTCGACTCCGGACGCATGTCCAAGTCCCATATTTTCCTACGGACCTCTCGGGACCACCCAATCTCGGGTCCGGATCCGTTTACCAAAAATGTTGACCGAAGTCAACCATATCAATATTAATATCATTTTTATCCACATTTCTCATAAAATTCATATTTTCTATCACAAAATCTTTCCGGCTACATGCTCGGATTGTGCACGTAAATCGAGGCAACATAGAATGAGGTTTTCAAGGCCTCAGAAGGTCTATCCTCGTCACTACTTCGATGGGGTTAGGCCAAACACTTACCATCACATGGGGTCGGTTGTGTTGATGCTACACTCTATGCATTTCTTTGTGCACATATCCAGGAGCAACTTTTAGACAACAGCAGTAGGATTTCTATCTAGGAGCTATCTTCAGTCCAGGAACTCTCGAGGTAGCCTAGCTGGCGTTCGCAGGCCGAAGTCCCTTTCCTTTATTTCAGTTTGTTTTTATTGTACCGAATAGACATATGTATTTTTCTTTTACTCAGACTGTTTATAGTATTCTGTAGTAGTCCCAGAGCTAGTGACACCAGGTTTTGGGTAGTGATGTGTTTCAAACTTCCGTATTTCTATATTATTTTGTTAAACCTAAAAGTCTTCCGCACTTATTTAATTGTTGTTAGAATATTATATTGTTGAAGTTGATAGAGAATGTGAAATATTTGGCTGGCCTAGCTCCATTAGTAGGCGCCATCACGACTTCCGATGGTGGGAAAAATTCAGGACGTGACAAGTTGGTATCAGAGCTCTAGGTTGCATAGGTCTTACTATTCATGGACAAACTAGGTAGACTCTGAAGGATCAGTATAGAGACATCTATATTTATCCCCAGATGCTACGGAGTTAGGAAACACTTCACTTTTGTTCTTTCTTGTCGTGCGAATCTATTTCTCAAATATTGATTGTCCTTCTATTCTGTTCTTTCGCAGATGGCGAGAACACGTGCTTCATCTTCCACCGCATGGCAGCACGAGCCCACAATTGCACCCGCGAGGGTAGAGGCCGAGGTCGTGCCAAAGGCAGAGGTTGGAGTACAGACCATCCCCAGGTAGCCGTTCCAGAGGTGGAGCCTTATGTTGACTATGATGAGGAGGTTCCAGCCCCAGCAATACAAACAGGCCCAGCTCAGGTCCCAGGAGGAGTTGTGATCACCCTAGAGTTTCAGGATGCTATAGTCAGACTAGCTGGCTTTATGTAGAGTGGGTTTGCTGCCAGTAGCACCAGCCACTTCTCAGGCTGGAGGAGGGGTTCAAACTCCTCCTATGCGTACTCCGGAGCAGGTAGCTCCCCGGACTCAGGTTCTAGTGGTTTAGCCTGCAGTGGCAGCTCAGATAGGTATTACAGCTCAGGCCGGTGATGGAGCGGCCATGTCTTCGGATGCTTTGTGGAGACTTGATCGGTTCTCCAAGGTTTTCACCACCGCTTTCAGCGGTGTTTCATCGGATGATCCCTAGGATTTTCTATTCAGCTGTCATGAGATTCTCAGGACCATGGGTATAGTGGAGACCAACGGGGTCGATTTTTGCACCTTCAGGCTTGCAGGATCCGCCAAGACTTGGTGGAGAGATTTTTGTCTATCTAGACCAGCAGGGTCTCCAGCTTTGACATGATATTAGTTCGCGGAGTTATTCTTGGAGAAGTTTCACCCCGTCACTCAGCGAGAAGCACTTTGTAGGTAGTTTGAGCACCTCCAACGGGGCTCCATGACAGTTACACAGTATGAGACTAGATTTGTTGATTTGGCACGCCATGTAGTTGTGATACTCCCTACAGAGAGGGAGAGTGTCCGGAGATTCATTGATGGATTGATTCAGCCGATCCGTCTTCTGATGGCCATGGGAGTTGGTAGTGATATTTCCTTTCAGGAGGCGGCCAATACGGCCCGCAGAGTTGAGATGGCCCTCACACGGGGAGGTAGTTAGATGTCGGACAAGAGGCCTCGTTATTCTGGTAGATTCAGTGGTACCTCATCTAGAGGTAGGGATTCCTATGGTAGGGGTCAGGCACCGAGGCCCTTTCAGTCAACGCTTCAGGTTTCTCATGGTACTCCAGGCAGCGGTGGTTCTCAGCAGTATTATTCAGATCAGCAGCCTATCAGTGCACCCCAGTTTAGAGCTTCAGAGGAGGATATTCTGGTCGACAGGGCCAGCAGTCGCAGCAGCCGAGATCTTGTTATGGTTGTGGAGACCCCGATCATATTGTCAGGTTTTGCCCTCGAGCATCGGGCAACTCTCAGCAGCGGGGTCCTCGCCTCATGATTCAGGTTGCAGGTGATCCACAGCATGCTCAGCCAGCTAGAGGCGGAGGTAGGGATCATAGAGGTGAAGGTAGGGACCGTAAAAGTGAAGCTTGGTCTGGAATAGGTAGAGGACATCCAGTGGTTGATCGTCCTAGAGATGCGGTTTAGGGAGGTGGGGACCAGGCCCAATTTTATGCTTTGTTAGCTAGGTTAGAGGCTGAGTCTTCTGATGCAGTTATTACAGGTACTATTTTGGTCTGTGACAGGGATGCTTCAGTGCTATTTGACCCTAGGTCCACGTATTCATATGTGTCGTCTTATTTTGCTCCCCACTTGGCTAGCCTAGTGATACCTTGGGTATTCCTGTATATATATCCACGCTAGTAGGTGATTCTATTGTGGTCGACGGAGTTCACCATTCTTGTGTAGTAGTGTTTGAGGGTCTTGAGACCCGTGTTAATCTATTGCTTCTAGACATGGTTGATTTTGATGTCACATTAGGGATGGATTGGTTGTCCCCGTATCATGCAATCTTGGATTGTCATGCCAAGACCGTGACCTTGGCTTTACCGGACTTACCATGATTGGAGTGGAGAGGGACCCCAGGACATGTCACCCACAGTGTCATTTCATACGTTAAGGCTCGACGCATGGTCGAAGAAGGGATGTTTAGCTTATTTGGCATATGTTCGTGATTCCAGCATAGAGGTTCCTTCTATTGACTCAGTCCTTATTATTCAGGAGTTCTTAGAGGTTTTCCCTTCAGACTTGCAGGGTATGCCGCCCAACAGGGATATTGATTTTTGTATTGATCTAGCTCTAGGCACGCATCCTATTTCTATCCTGTCGTATCGTATGGCCCCGCCAAAGCTGAAGGAGCTAAAGGATCAGTTGCAGGATTTGCTAGAGAAGGATTTTATCTGACCTAGTGTTTCTTCTTGGGGTGCACTGGTGTTATTTGTGAAGAAAAAGGATTGATCGACGAGGATGTGCATTGATTATCGGTAATTGAACAAAGTGATGATAAAGAACAAGTATCCACTGTCGAGGATTCATGATTCGTTCGACCAGTTGCAGGGTGTGCAAGTGTTTTCCAAGATAAATTTGAGATTGGGTTATCACCAGCTGAGGATTAGGGCGTCTGATGTCCCTAAGACAGCTTTCTGCACTCGGTATGGGCATTATGAGTTCTTGGTCATGTCATTTTGGGTTGACCAATGCCCCAGCAGCTTTTATGGAGTTGATGAATCGAGTATTCAGGCCTTATTTGGACTTGTTCGTGATAGTTATCATTGATGATATTCTTATGTACTCCCGCATTCAGGATGAGCACGAGCAACATCTCAGAGTGGTTCTTCAAACTCTGAAGGATAGCCAGTTGTATGCCAAGTTCTCAAAGGGCTAGTTCTGGTTGAGTTTAGTTGCATTTCTGGGTACGTTGTATCAGCAGAGGATATTCAGGTAGATCCGTAGAAGATTGAGGCAGTCAAGGACTAGCCTAGACCCGCATCAGCTACAGATATCTGAAGTTTCTTGGGTTTGGCGAGTTATTATCATCGATTGTGGAGGGATTTTCGTCTATAGCTGCCCCGATGACCAGGTTGACCCAGAAGGGTGCCCAGTTCAGGTGGTCAGATGAGTGTGAGGAGAGCTTTCAGAAGCTTAAGACAACTTTGACTACAATACCGATATTGGTTTGGCCCATAGGTCCAGGACCTTACACTGTTTATTGTGATGCTTCTCGTGTTGTTCTTGGTGCGGTATTGATCCAGGATGGCAGGGTTATTGCTTATTCTTCGAGGCAGTTGAATATCCACGAGAAGAACTACCCAGTCCATGATCTAGAGTTGGCAGCCATTGTTCATGCCTTGAAGATTTGGAGGCATTATTTATATGGTGTGACGTGTGAGGTATACACTGATCACAAGAGTCTGCAATACTTTTTCAAATAGAAAGAGTTGAACTTGAGGCAGTGGAGATGGTTGGAGCTACCGAAGGATTATGATGTTACTATTTTATACCACCCGGGGAGAGCTAATGTGGTGGCGGATGCATTGAGCAGGAAGTCAGCCAGTATGGGTAGTCTTGTTTATATTCTGGTCAGCCAGACACCACTTGCTTTGGATATTCAGTCCCTGGACAATCGGTTTGTCAGGTTGTAAATTTCTGAGCCTAGCCGAGTTTTAGCTTGTACGGTCGCTCGTTCTTCATTATTCGAGCATATCCGTGATCAGCAATTTGATGATCCTCATTTATGTGTCCCGAGAGATACTGTGCAGGGTGGAGGTGCCACGAGGGTGACTTTAGATGTGGATGGTGTTTTGAGGTTGCAGGGGAGTGTATGTGTGCCCAATGTTGATGGTATTCGAGAGTTGATCTTAGTGGAGGCCCATAGTTCTCGGTATTCTATTCACCCGGGCGCCGTGAAGATGTATCAGGACTTGCGATAGCATTTCTGGTGGCGTAGGATGAAGAAGGACATTGTTGCATATGTGGCTCCGTGTTTGAAATGTCAGCATGTCAAATATGAGCATCAGAGGCCTGGTGGTGTGTTTCAGATGACTGAGCTTCCTGATTGAAAGTGGGAGAGAATTACCATGGACTTCGTTACTGTACTTTAGTTGACCCGGAAGAAATTTGATGCCATTTGGGTCATTGTTGATAGACTGACCAAGTCACCACATTTCATTCCTATTGTCACCACCTATTCATCAGAGAGATTAGCCGAGATCTATATTCAAGAGATTGTTCACCTTCATGGTGTGCCGATGTCTATCATTTCAAATTGGAGTAAGCAGTTTACCTCGCGCTTTTGGAGAGCAGTTTAGCAGCAGTTAGGCACCCAGGTTAAGTTGAGCACAGCATTCCAACTTCAGACAGATGTTTAGTCTGAGAGGACTATTCAGATATTGGAGGATATGCTCTGAGCTTGTGTTATTTATTTTGGAGGCTCTTGGGACTAGTTCTTGCCTTCAGTAGAGTTTTCCTACAACAACAACTACCAGTCCAGTATTCAGATGGAACCTTATGAGGCATTGTATGGTAGGCGGTGTCGGTCTCCAGTCGGATGGTTCGAGCCGGGAGAGGCTCGATTGTTAGGTACAAATTTTATCCAGGAGGCCTTAGATAAGGTAAAGATCATTCAAGACAGGCTTCGTTCGGCTCAATCGCGGCAAAAGAGTTACGCGGATCGCAAGGTTCGGGATGTGGCTTTTATGGTTGGTGAGCGAGTATTGCTCTGTGTATTGCCTATGAAGGGCGTGATGAGATTTGGGAAGAAGGGCAAGCTTAACCCTAGGTACATTGGTCCATTTGAGATACTTGATCGAGTGGGAGAGGTGGCTTATAGACTTGCCTTGCCACCTAGCTTGTCAGTCGTGCATCTAGTGTTTTATGTGTCTATGCTTCGGCGGTATTACGTCGATCCTACGCACGTGTTAGATTTCAGCACTGTCCAGTTGGACAAGGATCTGTCGTACGAGGAGGAGCCGGTAGCTATTCTAGACTGGCAGGTTCGACAGTTGAGGTCGAAGAGTTTTCCTTCAGTGCGTACTCAGTGGAGAGGTCAGCCTCCTGAGGCATCGACCTAAGAGTCCGAGTCTGATATACAGACCCGTTACCCTCATCTATTTCCTGACTCGGGTAATTCATTCTTTTGTCCATTCGAGGACGAACGGTTATTTTAGAGGTGGAGAATGTGACAACCCAAAGGGGTCATCACCGTATTCCTCCTTTTTTTCTGCACTTCCGAGGCCTTGGAAACCTTGCTTTTGGTTGCCTTGATTTTTGCGCATAGTCTGAGCGCGAAGCCGGAAAATTTTATGTTAAAATATGTAGATTCTGTGAAAAATTTGAAGAATTATGATATTAATATTGATATAGCTGACTTTGGTCAACATTTTGAGTAACCCGGACCCGTGATGTGACGGTCTCGGGAGGTCCATAGAAAAATATGGAACTCGGGCATGTGCCCGGAGTCGAAATCCGAGGTCCAGAACCCCGGTAAAAGAATTTTTCTGTTAAATTATTTTATGAAATTATTAAGAAAAAATAAAAATAAAAATGAGTTAGAAAATATAGGTATCGGGCTCGTATTTTTGTTCCGACGCCTGGTACAGGTCTTAAATATGAGTTAAGCTCTTTCTGTGAAATTTGGTCGAAATCGGATGAGCTCCAGAACCTCGGTAAATGTGAAACTCGAGCATGAACTTGAAATGAAATTTATGAGTTTTGGGGTTTGATTTTTTTATTTTGATGTTATTTTAGCGATTTGATCACTCGAGCAAGTTCGTAGGATGATATCGAGTTAGTGTGTGTGTTTGGTTGGAGCCCCGAGGGCTCAGGAGTGATTTCAAGGGTGGTTCGGAGTGTTTTTGGATTTAGAAAAGCTGCAAAAAATCTGCAGCAGGTGCTCAGGGATTTTCTTCTATGCTATCGCATAGAGCAAAGTTCATGGGTTCCCAAATCCTTTTACGCGATCGCATTGGTCTTCCTGCGATCGCATAGCTTGCTAACTTTCTTCTACACGATCGCATAATACTTCATGCGATCGCATTGAGCTAAATTTATCACGTTCTGCGATCGCAAGCCTTTTGCTCATCAGGTTAGACTCTATACGATCACAATCCCCTCGCATAGAGCAATTTCGTCCAATGGTTTTAAAGACCCAAAAACATAACACTTACGGGATTTTCATCCCATTTCTCAAACTCTCTCTTACTCCAACAGCTCGTAGGCGATCTTTGGAGCATTTCTTCACCAAAGTTCGGGTAAGTATTATCTAACTCATCTTCTTCATTTTCTATCATCATCTATCTAATTCCTAGCCCTAAATCATGAAATTCAAGGTAGAAAATGGGGGTTTTGGGTAGAACTCGGGTTTTGGGAATTTTGGGCGATTCAACCTCAATTTGGGGTCGAATTTTAAAACAAATTATATATTTGAACTTGTGGGATTATGGGTGATTGGAATTTGGTCCGAGCCTCGAGTTTGGACCATGTGGGTCCGGTGTCGAATTTTGCTATTTTTGGAAGAATGATGGGAACTTCATATCTAGGCTATGGGATTATGTTGTTGAGCCTCATTGATATTATTGAATTAATTATGATTAGATATCATTGTTTCGGAGTCGGATTCTAGAGGAAAGGCGGTGTTAGATGCTTGATCGCTATTTTCGGATCGAGGTATGTGTTTGATCTAACTTTGGCTTGAGGGAATAGGATTAGAGTATCATAATTGCTATTTGCTAATTGATCGAGTGCGGTGTATAGGCGTGGTAACGAGTGTCTATACACCGGAGTCTAGCATGACCGTGGGATCTTTGTTGTACTCGTTTTTGAGATAATTTGGAATGCTTCTAAGCTAAATTACGATTTGTGAGGATAAGTTGTGAAATATTAATATTTTTAGAGCGTTGGCTCAATTGATAAATGCTAATAAGTAGGAGATGAAAGTATTGAAAGTAGTTGGGATTATCTTGCCGGGATAGTTTTAATATATTGAGTAATACCCTTGCCGAGTTGTGAAAGTTATTGTTATTGTTCCCTTGCCGGGATAGTTCTTACTATTTGTTTATTCCTCTTGCCCGTTTGGTTGTGACTGTTGTTTGGGTGAGGAAGAGTGATATTGCACGAAGGGTCATTCCGTGCTATTTATGATTATATTTGCACGAAGGGTCATTCCGTGCTATCTGATTATATTTGCACGAAGGGTCATTCCGTGCTATGTTTGACTATTTATGCACGAAGGTACATTCCGTGCTCTGATTTGATTATATATTGCACGAAGGGTCATTCCGTACCATGAAATGAGAGTTATATGAGGGAAAGCACGAAGGGTGGTACCGTGCATTTTATTCAATTGTTTCGGTAAGAATGAGAATAAATGCACGAAGGTTGATGCTGTGCAATTATTGAATTTCTTATTCTGTGATAGGTATTTTTGTGACGCTTTTGAATGTCTTCACCGTGAACTTTTAAAGGTCTTCATCACGTGCTTTTAAGGGTCTTCGCCACGAACTTTTAAAGGTCCTCATCGCATACTTTTAAAGGTCTTCATCGTATGCTTTTAAGGGCCTTCGCCACGAACTTTTAAAGGTACTCATCGCGTGCTTTTAAAGGTCTTCACCACAAACTTTTAAAGGTCTTCACTGTGAACTTTTAAAGATCTTTACCACGAGCTTTTAAGGATCTTCGCACAAACTTGTATGGGCCTTCCCCGCAAATTTCAAAGTTTATCGCAAGTCTGCTGTAATTTGCCTTCGGAAATCAACATAAATTGGCTTTGTTGAGGTTCCTTCTTTTCTCTCTACCCTTCGTTTGAAATGCATTTCATGCTCGATAGTAGTTATCTGTTGCTCCATCAGTTATTTGTTAGTCTCGTATTGGGATAGTTATCTGTTATATCTTTAAATATGTTTAATTCGTTCCCTATTGTTCGGCTCATATGAATTATCTGACTTTGGACATGGGAGGTGAAGTTACTTAAAAAAAATAAAATAAGTCACACCTTAAGATGCGAAAAAGAAAACGCATAAGAAATAAGAAATTACCTTCGCATAAATATTTTCGACTCATCAAAACCAAACTCTGAAGTAGCTACCAAACAATGCAATTGATGTTCGTAAAAGGAAGGCATATGGGTTTATATAGATATCGATATGTGGCTTTAAATATTTGTTGGACGATATGGGATCACCTGTTTAGGCGGCTCCAAAAATTTGTTTCCAACGTGAACTGCGTTGTAGTAATTTGACAACTCCTCGGATAGTAATTCACGTATTCCATAATTCAAGAAGGAATCTAATAAGGGGGTGCAACAATAATCTTGGAATTAAATTTAATACTAGCTTTTACATTCCTTGTGTTTGAGGCGTATAACAGTAATAATTGAAATATAAAGTTCAATTACTTTAATATTTCAATTGATTAATTCAAGCAGTTTAAGTTCACTAATATGGATACTTCAAGCCTACTCTTTAAAAGTTTAGACATTCCGACAAGTCTTAAGTAAGGGGCATTTGTATGCATGTAAAAAATTATTGGATTCAAATTCAATAAATAACTTGGATTACATTTTAAATATATTAATCCAAATAAATATTATGGGCTATTATAATTGAATTAATTAATTAGTCCAATATATATAGATTAAATTCATTTTCCCTAATTTATTAGGCTAGATGAGCCCACTTCATTAAGCCCGAGATTTAATCTTCCTAGAGGCCCAAATTGATGCCCAAATGTCAAATGAAATTGTGCGCCAAGTTAAACGGAAGAGACAATAGGATCATGCCGCGTGTCAAAATAATAATGCATCAAGTCACACTAAAAGACCAATAAAATTGCACCACATATGCAAGCGACATGTTCTAGCCAATCAAATGTGGCCATGTCACACTTCAATTTGATTGGTCGTAAAAAGTTTGTTCTTGTCATATCTCTTCCCTCCCACAACTATCAATATGGGTCTTCATAACCAGTAAATGGACAAGAAGTTATAAGAAGAAGCAAGAGAGAGCTCGTGGATCAAATGCTACGAATTTTTCTACAAGTTTCAAGTTTCAAGTTTCAAGCAATCAAGTCCAAGTTCAAGAAATCAAGTTCAAGTTCAAAAATGAAGAACAAATCAACCCAGTATATTCCCACAAGGTGGGGTCTGGGGAGGGTAATATGTAGACAGGCCTTACCTCTACCCGAGAGGGCAGAGAGGCTGTTTCCAATCGACCCTCGACGCATGGAAAAAAGGCAAACAAAAACAAAAAACAAAAACCGCATTAGTTACTCCAGGCATACACCTCATAAAAATTATCTAAACATAAGATGCATATGTACCATAAAGAAACAGGCATGCAATGATATCAAAACAATAACTACCAGAAATGACTACCAAACCAATACATGGATCCTCTATGGGTAGCCCTATCACGCCTCACCCAACCCCCGGAAAGGAGTACAAAAAATCTAGAAGCCCCTATCCTACAACCCTGATACTAGACCTCCAGACTTTCCTATCAAGGGTCATGTCCTCGAAAATCCGCATCCCAGCCATGTCCTGCCTAATTACCTCTCCCCAGTATCTCTTAGGCCTCCCTCTGCCTCGCCTCACACCGACCACCGCTAGCTCACAACAACTCATCGGGGCGTCGGGGCTTCTCCTCCGCACATGCCCGAACCACCGAAGTCTCGCCTCTCGCATCTTCTCATCCACCGGGGCCACCCCCACCTTCTCCCGAATAACTTCGTTCCTAATCTTATCTAACCTGGTGAGCCCGCACATCCACCTAAGCATCCTCATCTCCGCCACCATCATCCTCTGAACGTGAGATTTCTTTACCGGCCAACACTCCATCCCATACAGCATGGCAGGTCTAACCACAACTCTATAAAACTTCCCCTTGAGTTTCTGTGGCACTTTCTTATCACACAAGACTCCTGATGCAAGCCTCCACTTCGACCACCCCGCCGCTATACGGTGAGTGACATCCCCGTCTATCTCTCCGTCCCCCTGGATCACCGATCCAAGGTATCTGAAACTATCCTTCTTGGCTATGGCCTGAGATCCAATCATCACGCTCCCTCCCACTTCGCTCGACCTCAGCGCTAAACTTGCACTCCAGGAATTCTGTCTTAGACCCGCTTAGTTTAAACCCCTTAGACTCGAGAGTCTGTCTCCATTCCTCTAGCCTCTCGTTAACACCGACCCTCGTCTCGTCTACCAGGACTATGTCATCAGCAAATAGCATACACCAAGGTACATCCCCTTGAATATGCCGCGTCAAAGCATCCATCACCAAGGAAAACAAGAGGGGGCTAAGCGCAGATCCTTGATGGAGCCCCATAACCACCGGGAAATGATCTGAGTCACCACCCACTGTCCTGACCCTGGACTTAGCTCCATCGTACATGTCCTTGATTACCCTGATGTAGGCTTCCGGCACACTCTTAGCCTCCAGGCACCTCCATAGTACCTCCCTAGGGACCTTGTCATATGCCTTCTCCAAGTCGATAAACACCATGTGCATGTCCTTCTTCATATCCCTGAACTGTTCCACCAATCTCCTGACAAGGTGGATAGCTTCTGTAGTGGACCGGCCCGGCATAAAACCGAACTAGTTCACGGAAATAGATGTCGACTCCCTCACTCTGGCCTCGATCACCCGCTCCCAGACCTTCATGGTGTGGCTTATTAATTTGATGCCCCTATAGTTGTTGCAACACTGGATATCCCCTTTGTTCTTATACAAGGGCACCATTGTACTCCACCTCCACTCCTCCGGCATCCTTTTGGACTTGAAGATCGCATTGAACAACCTAGTGAGCCACTCCACTCCCGGCTTACCCATGCATTTCCAGAACTCCACCGGGATTTCGTCTGGCCCGGTCGCTCGACCTCTACTCATCCTACACAAAGCCCCCACGACCTCTTCCACCCTAATGCGCCTGCGGTACCCTAAGTCTCTACGACGCTCTGAATGCCCCAGCTCCCCTAGTTCTATGGTTTGGTCCCCCTCCTCGTTGAGAAGGTCTCGGAAGTACGCCTGCCATCTCTGTTTGACTTGAGACTCCCCCACCAGGACTCTACCATCTTCATCCTTGATGCACCTAACCCGGTCCAGGTCCCGCGCCTTCCTTTCCCTTACTTTGGCTAACCGGAATAACTTCTTGTCCCCGCCTTTCTCCCCCAATTCCTCGTACATGCGACCAAAAGCCGCGTTTTTAGCCTCTGTGACAGCCAATTTCGCTTCCTTCCTTGCCACCTTATAGCTTTCTCTGTTCACCCGCCTTTCTTCCTCGCTTGTGCTCCCTGCTAACTTCACAAAAGCAGCTTTCTGCACCTCTACCTTTCCTCGCACTACATCGTTCCACCACCAGTCGCCCTGATGTCTGCCTAGATAGCCTTTGGTTACCCCAAGTACATCCCGCGCTGCCTCCCTAACCAGATTCGCCGTCTCTGACCACATTGTGTCTTCTACCCCAGCACTTCTCCAAGCTCCACCCTCGACTAACCTTCTCTCCAGCTCCTGGGCTTTCTCTTTAGTCAGAGCACCCCATCTAATTCGCGGTTGGCCCCGAGCACCCCTCTGTTTCTTCTTCACCCAGATTCCGACATCCATCACTAGGAGTCTATGAAGGGTTGAAAGGGATTCTCCCGGAATGACCTTGCAGTCCCTGCACAGACCTCTATCGCTCCTTCTAAGAAGAAGGTAATCGATTTGAGTCCTCGCCGTCGAACTTTTGAAGGTGACCAAATGCTCCTCCCTCTTCTGAAATGTCGAGTTAGCAATCAGAAGCTCGGAAGCCCTAGCGAACTACAACAGCGCAGAGCCTCCTCCGTTCCTAACCCCAAGGCCAAAGCTACCATGCACCTCACCATAACCACTAGCATCTGCCCCAATATGACCATTGAAGTCCCCTCCAATGACCAACTTCTCATATTGGGGAATACTACGCACCAACTCATCCAAGTCGTCCCAAAAACGCCTCTTGACCTCCTCATCCAAGCCCGCATGCGGTGCGTAGGCGCTGATGACGTTGAGGACGCAACCCCCGATAACCCAACTTAATAGACATCAACCTATCGTTCGCTCGCCTAACCTCCACCACGGACTCCCTGAGGTCCTTATCCACTAGGATGCCCACTCCATTCTTGCCCCTCACGACCCTAGAGTACCACAACTTAAACTCGTCAACATCCCGCGCTTTCATCCCTTTCCACCTAGTCTCCTGAACACAGGCTATGCTGATCCTCCTTTTATGAAGAATCTTCGCCAACTCAACGGACTTACCCGTCACAGTACCTATGTTCCACGACCCGATCCTTAACCTATGTGCGTCCGCTACCCTCTTCCCACCCTTACCTCCCGCCCTACCCGCAGAAACGCTTCCTGCCCTCCTACCCACCACCGCCACCGCTCCCAACCCCCGAGACATGACCTTGCACTTACATCCCCCGTTGCGGCCACTATCCCTCCAACTGACTATGGAGAATAATGTCGCACCCACGCACACAAGGGAGATACGAAAAGGATACACTAGATAGCAACAGAGTAAACCTCACAAGAAATGATAGCAAGAGTACGAAAAAGCTGTACAGGTTAAACGAGAGGCGGGAGGTACCAACTCCCGGAGAAAAAAACCTGAAGGTAGGCTTTGGTGCACCCGGGGTCAAGTGTTGCTTCCCCTTGCACGTCTTGGCCGGTGTTGCTTAGCTCTTCACTCCCAACGCCGCAAAGTCGCCTTGTCGCCTGTCCTGAGATTTATCGGGACGGGTAATTTTATTGCGTCCCGTCGAAAACCCGCACAAACACAAAGCCAACCACACAAAAAGGCGGGGGAACGGGGGGGCTGCCGGCGACTCGCCGGAGTTCAAGTTCAAAAATGAAGAACAAATCAAGTTCAAGCTCAAGAACAAAGAATAAATCAAGTTCAAGTTCAAAAACAAAGAACGAACCAAGGTCAAGTTCAAGCAATCAAGCTAAAGCTCAAGTACAAGATCACCGTTCGTGAAGACAACTACATATTCAAGATCAAGCTAAAAACCCCTTGAACTTATTACTATTGAAAATAAGAATTAGAGAATTCATAGAGATTGTAACACTCAAATATTCGAAATAAAATACTATAATTATTGCGATTTTTTTATTCTTGATTTTATTTTCTCGACGTAAATTTATTGTTTACAATATTAAAGACAAGGCCTTAAAAATGAGTCTTTAGAATCTTTTTATAGAATAATTAACCTAAATAACTCATCAGCAATTGTTTATAGGTAACATATGTTTAATATGTGCTTAATGCGTAAGAGAAAGTAAAACAGTGAATTTGATTGACTAGTCAATATTCCTTTTTCATAAACTAGTGGAGACGACCAATTCGCACGGCGTGTCACCCAAAGGTACTAGTCTTGGTGGTCTTAGCAAAATATCCTCACTTTTGATTTGAATACCATATTTTCTCAAGTTTCTAAGCTTGAAATTCATGTTTAATGGTGAAAAATAAAAATTAATAATCAATTATTGTTAAATTCGTTAGAATGATGATAATTTATGATTAATTTTTTAGTTCAAATAAAAAGTTCAGTAATTACAGTAAAAATCTCAAAACACCGTTGTTGGACTTTTGAAAGTATTGAAGAAGAAAAATTGAGCCTTTTTTATTTAGTGTTATTTGATTAAATTGGCGATTGAGGGTTGTTTATATTAGTAATTGGAAGATTTATTATTCATTAAGACCTAATTAACAATAAATAGAAACTATTTCTTATATTACATGATATAGGAATATTTTACGGTATTCTATAATGTATTTAGTGTATTAAACAAGTTGTATTCAATGATACAACATAAAGATTCGCCGCAGAAACAGGGATTGCTATAAATCCCAATCTGTATTTAAGTGTATTAATATGTATTAAGTGTGAAAATAGTAACGGGTAAGCGCAAATCTGGGGAAGATGAATAAGATATAAACGGAAGGAAATCAAAAAAAAAATTGATTTCCATTATTTTAGTTAACTAACTTAAATATACGAAATCCATAGGTATTCTTCTCTATATTGAGCCAATTTAACGACAAAAAAACAGAGGAATACAAATCTGAACACCGTATATTGAGTATTCATCAGTCGTAGGCTATAATTTCAGAAAATACACTACTAATATATGTTGTATAAAACAGATATAAGTTCATTTATGTAAGATAAATACAATTGAATACATATACATACTATTATAAATTCTACTGAATAACAATACTAATTGAAAAAAATATTAGATATGCATATTGTGAATAAACATAATACAATAAACATAAATTAATAAAAAATACACACAAATACATGTGAATAGACTTGTCTTCTCAAACGAGGGAGGCGACGAAACAAACAAGTCCTTCAGCTTGTGACTGACAACCAGTTCCTTCCCGTTCTCCGGCGAATCTCGGTGACGATCCGGCGAGAAGACTTCCCGGCGAGACATCCTACGATTACTGCTACCGCCGCGGCTGAGGAGCATACGAAGAGTCTTCCAGCGGCGGAGGTGAATAACCGGGCTTGTTGAAAAAAACATTAGATATGCATATTGTGAATAAACATAATACAGTAAACATAAATTAATAAAAAATACACACAAATACATATGAATATAATCCCATAAACAGAACATAATAAAATCTGACGGGAGTTATAGTGGTGAGAGAAAAATAAGGCTTAAATATAGGAAATCATTAAATTTAGATTTTTTGCTACAAAATTAGAAAAGGTTATTATATTATGTAAAATTTTGAAAAGGTATTTATATGTTATAATTAGGTCTTAACATATTCTATAGGTTGGCGATTGAGGGTTGTTTATATTAGTAATTGGAAGATTTATTTCAAATTTGAGATCATGTAGAGCAGATATGAGGTGGTTAGATCAAATTGAAGTTGCAAATTTGAAGAACATTTTGTTAAAATAGCCCATGAAAATTATGTCAATGGGTAGACTTTGATGAACAACTTAACAAACAGGTAGAGTAAATATAGCATCAGCTTTACCAACCTGGTAGAGAAATCTCTAAGAGCAAAAATATGACAATCGGATAGACTCTGATGAATAATTTAATAGATGGGTATAATAATAATAATAATAATAATAATAATAATAATAATAATAATAATAATAATAATAATAATAATAATAATAATAACAACATCAATCTACCAATCGAGTACAAAAATCTTGAAGAGCAAAAATATGACAACTAAGTAAGTTTCAATGAACAACTTAATCCAGTAGAAAACCTCAGAAGAGATGTATGCAGGTTCAACAATTATTTTTCAAACAAAACTCATTTGGGTACATTCTACTAAAACCAGCCAACCAACCCCTTTGCGGGGGCCATTCCTGTCAATTTCCTAATGAAGACTCATTATAGTCCATGAAGTAAAACGAGTTTAAAGGATCCAATGTGCAATAACTCGGCCCAAACGCGTAGTAAAAATGGCATGTGGTAGCTACTATTTAAGGCGATACTTATTTTTTATTGCAACAATTGTAATATTGAGCAAAAATAATTACTACTTTATTAAAATTAATGGTGAAGAGGAGGTAATTCCAAGATTGTGCAACGATTGCTAGGTGATTCTAGGTGAGATACTCGTGACCCGACATAGGCTCTTGGTGATGGATAGGCTCTCGGTGATGGACATTGGTATTATGGTATAAAGGAGGAAAATATCTGCTCGGGGAAGATCGAGAATCAGGTAGCTAGGGAGCCTCAACTAAGGATAAAGTTCAAGAGTTGGCGGGGCGGTTGTTAGATACGAGAGCTTGGAGGAGTAGTGGTGACGTGAACGGTATGTGGTCAATGATAACATACTGTATAAGGGAGGCTGCGAGAGGAGTGTTAGAGGTCTGGACAAACGTCTCAGGCAGGCATATAAGAGACTAATGGTGGAAAAAAGTGGTACAAGGTAAAGTGGAAGCGAAGAAGGAGGCGTACTGGACGTTAGTGGGGAACATAGGTAAGGAGGAGAGGCGAGCATGCATGGAGAGGTATATGGTAGCTAGGAAGGAAGCAAAGATGGCATTCACGGAGGCTAAGACTAAGGCTTATGGTCATATGTACGGGGAACTAGGAGAAAAAGGCGGGGAGAAGAAGTTATTTAGGCTGGCCAAGCTGAGAGAGAGGAAAGCTCGAGATTTGGACCAAGTGAGATGCATCAAGGACGATGATGGTAGAGTATTGATAGAAGATGTAACAATCCGACTGGTCATTTTGAGATTTTGCACTTTGCTCGCCAGTTCTCGGGCTTGAACAACCCCGTGTGATGTATTACGACTTATATAAATCGTTGGTTTTGGTTTTCAGGGTAATCAAAATGAATTTGGAAGAAGAGTTCTCAGTTTGAAGCTTGAAATGTGAACGGTTTGACCAAGATTTGACTTGTTTGTATATGATCTGAGATCGGATTTTTTATAATTTGGTTAGTTCCGTTATGTGATTTGGGACTTTAAAGCGTGATTAGAATGCATTTTGGAAGTCCGTGGAACGTTTAGGCTTGACTTGGTGAAATTTTGAGATTTTGGCATTTTTCGGTTGATAGGTGAGATTTAATATAGAGGTCGGGATGGAATTTCGGAAGTTGCAATAGCTCCATTGTGTCATTTGTGATGTGTGCGAACTATTTTAGGTCATTCAGACGTAAATTGGTTGGGTTTTCGATCAAAAGCATACATTGGAAATTCTTGAAATTCTTAGGCTTGAATTCGATGTGATTTTGGTATTTTGATATTGTTTTGAGCATTCCGGAGGTTGGAACAAGTTTAAATGAGGTTATGGAATATGTTGGCATGTTTCGTTGAGGTCTCTAGGACCTCAAGTGAGTTTTGGGTTGTCAATCAGACCATTTTATGTTGTTTGGAATTGCAAAAAATTGCTGATAAGTGTTGCAGAGAAATGGCCTCTGCGTTCGTGAGTAGGCCCCGCGTTCACGAAGGGTTAGCTGGTGAAGGCTAGAATTTTAGCCTTAGCATTCACGAGAAAGGCTCTGTGTTCGTGAAGGGTTGTGTGATTGGTCATCGCATTCGCGTAAGAGGAATTGGGCGGATGAGCTTCGGGGTGTTTATTCATCGCGTTCGTGAGAGGGGTAACGCGATGACGAAGGGTTAGTCTAAGGAAGCATCGCGTTCGAGAAGAAAGAATTTTGGTCAAAGATGGACTGTGCTTCGCGAATGCGAGGCTTTAACCGCGTTCGCGAAGAAGGTAATTTTACCTAGACAAAATGTTTAAAGGTGAGTTTCACAAGCTTTGGTATTTTCCCCATTGTTGAACGATTTTTGGAGCTTTTGAGAAGGATTGAAGAGGGAATCGAAGGGAAATACATGGAGGTAAGATTTTTGAACTCTATACTCGATCCATAATTGATTCTTACTTGTTTCATGAAATATGTGGAAACTAAAGCTTAAAATTGGGGAATTAGGACTTGAATTTGGAGAGTGTAAATTGGAAATTTGAGTGGGGAATTGAGGTTCGATTTTGATATTCGTGGTATGTATAGACTCGTGAGAGGATGAGGATTCCATTGATGTTAATTTTGTCAGATTCCGAGACATGGGACCGAGGGTTGGGTTTGAGAAAATTCGGGATTTTTGATGTAAATTGGATATTATCGAGTGGGCTACATTCCTTTAGCTTAATCTAATGGTTACGTTCTGGTTTTGGTAGATTCAGAGCATCCAAACACCGACACTAAGAACCCCACTGCGCAAGGAACATGAACATCGTCATGGAGAGTAGCCTTTATATCGGCAACAATGAATGGGCTCATTTTTATTTTCTTAATTGCTTTCAGTGCGGGTAATATGAGCGGGACGTCGACTCTTCTTATTCGAGGGGCAAAGGCATAACGAGCTAGAGTTTGGGCCGGATTAAGATGAGTAATGATTTTAAATGATGTTCTGAGGGTATGAAACCCTAGAATTTCATAGCATTCGGCTATGTTGAGGTGAGGCACACGCTAGATGACGAGCATGGGTTCGTGCAAGGATTGTGACCTAGTCTATCCTGAATGACTATTTTATTGCGTATTTGAGTTGATTGTTTGATATTGTTATATTTTGGGCTAAATGTCATATGTGTCCTTCGTGCCAACTGTTTGAACCCTTAGGAGATTTTAAATGATATTCTTCTTACTGTTTGATTTCATACTGGTGCTCAATCATGCTATATTTTCACTATTTTCAAAACTCAACTATGTTATTTTTCTTTAACATATTAAATGATACCTTAAATGATATTGGGCTGAGCATATTGCTTTACTATTGGCCGAGTGGCTTATGAGATTCTGACTGAATAAGGCCGAGGGCCTGTATTGTGAGGATTCTTTGGGTCGGGCTGCACGCCAGCAACAATGATACACTGTTTATGAGTATAAGGTCGATGGCCTGAGTTGTACGCCACGAGGTGGCTTGATATGAGTTGAGAGCCTGTTTATGATGCCACGTGAGGGCTTGATATTGAGCTTGGGCCATAATGGCCCCCTCCCGGAGTCTGTACAACCCTAGTGAGCACGGGTACCCATTGAGATATGAAATATAGCCCGAGGGGCTATTGTTATGTGATATTGCCTGCGGAGTCGATTCTGTTGTTACCTTGCCCTGGGGGCAGTTCTTATGTGATTGCCATTTCTAGTTGTCGTTTCTATATATTGTTTGACTGCTTAAAAGATGTTTTATGAGATTTCACTATTTAATTATATTTACTGATTTTGTTCTGCCTCTTGTAGCTTAATATTTTGTTTAACATGATTTTATATCACTCAATCTTCATTTATTTTTATTATTGGAGTACTGACTTTACTCCCTGCACCCCTGTGCGCAGATTTGGGTGCTACAGTTTCTGCTACTGAGAGTTGATAGTCTCCAGCAGATCTTCGGAGACTTAACTGCTTGGCAATTCGCAGCCCAATGCATTCCCTCTATTTTATTTCCTTCTGATTCAGTTATGTAGTAGTGGAATAGACTTTCAGACTTGTAGTATTGTTTTAGATGTTCATGGCTGGTGATACCCCGATGTCAGGCTGTGTTGGTTTTTATTTCGCAGATTATACAGTTATTTTGGGATTTCATTACTATTAAAGACTTGGTATTTATTATTAATAATTGTTTAATGGGAAATTATAAATGTGTCGGCTGGCCTTGTGTTCACGAGCTCCATCACGATCGGGTTGGGTTTAGGGTCGTGACAGAAGATTCCCATATTAAGAGGAGATGTCAGACTTACTTTCAAAAACTTCTTAATGAAGTAGGGAATCGAGATATTGTGCTAGGTGAATTGGAGCATTCTGAGAGTCACAGAGACTCTGGGTACTGCAGGCGCATCAATGTTGATGAGATCATGAGAGCTATGAGTAGGATGAGTAGGGGTAGAGCGATCGGTCCTGACGAGATTACGGTAAAATTTTAGAAGTGCGTAGGGAAAGCAGGTTTGGAGTGGTTGACAAGATTGTTGAATGTTATTTTTAAGGCGAAAAGGACGTCGAATGAGTAAGTGGAGTACGGTAGTCCCATTCTATACCAACAAGTGTGAGGGGTATCAAATTACTGAGTCATACTATGAAAGTATGGGAGAGGATGGTTGAAGAGATGTTGAGGAATCCAATGTCCAATTCCGATAATCAGTTTAAGTTCATATCGGGTCGTTCTTCTATAGAATCTATACATCTTGTCAGGAGTTTGGTTGAACAATATAGAGATATGAAGAAAGACCTACACATGGTGTTTATTGACTTAGAGAAAGCGTATGGCAAGGTTCATAGAGAAGTTCTCTGGAGAAGCTTGGACACAAATGGCATGTCGGTTTCTTACATTATGGCAATTAAGAAAATGTATGATAGGGCAAAGAATTAAGACAGTAGGAGGCGACTCTAAGGCTTTTCCGGATATTATGGGGTCACACCAAGGTTTTGCGCCCAGTTCGTTCTTATTCACTGCCTTCTAAAGATCGCTGCAAATATAATATTTACAAGTCCGGAGTCGAATCCCACAGAGAACTAAGTTTTAGCTACAAGCTGTTCACTATCACCAAGAAGACAAGTTTGAACAATTCCTAACTTATAAATATTAAGATTCTTATGTTTAACTAATTAACTAACAAATTAAAATAGTAAATTAACAACTAACGATACTGAGGGTTAGAGAAAAGATTAAGGAGGTAGTTATGATTTCCTCAATTATCGGAATCATTCCCGTTGTGTCTTCTATAATTTTGCCTAAGTATTCTCTACCAATCATGAGCACTCTTATTACCGTAAATCTCTCCCGAGTAATTACGACAATTTACTAGACGCACTCTCCCGAGCTACGCTAGCTGGCTTTTAATACAGCTCACTTCAGATCGCACCAAAGGCTTCGTTATCCCTAATCTCGCCTTTAAATTATCAGTTATTGACCCCTCATATAATTTGGGAGTGTTGTTGTTCAACAATTACCTAAATATGCACTCTCTCCCGGGTTATGCATACTAAATAGGCACAGCTAATTGAGAACTCTTCAAGCAACCAGTATATAAACATAGTTGAACAAATAGAGAAAAGTTATGGCTCAATTATATAAAAACATAATAAGAATTTATCCTACAAAAGGTTCTATCAAAACTCTAGATAACAAATTCGCTATTCATAATAGTATGTAAAACTACGATACTAAAAGTCATAACCAACAATGAAAAATAGGAAGAGGAAGGAAAAACTCGTAGAAGAGTTCTCCGCCTTGCTCCTAATGTGTTCTTTCCTCCAATCTAACCCTAAAATAGTGTCTCCTACCTCGTTAAGTATAATTTGTGTGTGAAATATGTCCTCTCCTTGTTCTTGGCCGCCCTCCTTTGTTTAATATAGGGTTTAGGACTTCAAATCTCATGTTTTGCACTTTAGTCCCTGAAATTTTGCTTTTTGTCGCGGTCGCGATCAAACCGCAACCAAATATGCTCTCTGATTCTTCAGTTGTCCGCGAGTACACTCTGCCGCGGTCCCACCGTAATCACGGTATTTTACCCTCTTCCAATTGGAATTTGGTGAACCTTAAAACATGAAAGTTTTATCACTTTGAGTTAGTTAACTATATATATATTGTGGATCCCAAATAAAGTTCTGAGCAAACAGTTATGTCTATTTTACTAGACAGTACGCAATATGCCTCATCGAGTCTTCGTTCGTACTTAATTATCAAATTTGACCCCCAAACATGATTCCGGCTTAATTCCTTAAACTTATACTCAAACTTTAAAGCTCCAAATCACTTAAATGCATTCAATAACATCTATATAGCTCGTAATCACACCTACAAGGCATAAAATACACAATTAGTGCAAAACACTAGTGATTAAAGCTCAAACTCAATTAAAGTGCAATAAACTCGAGTGTAATAAGCGACTAAAATACGTAATTATAGCCTATCATCAACACAGACCACACTTAAGACATTGCTCGTCCTCGAGCAGTCAAACTACATTTTTTTATAGACTAGGCTTTTTTAAACAATTCTTCTAACGCATCACACCAAGAGTATTTAAAATAAACTACGCACAAAAGCGTGACATCTTTACCTCAAGATTTGACTCACAAGTGCCATGCATTATTCACAACTCACCTACTTACTCTAACATAGAGGTCACTGAAATTACCTTTCCTTCATGAATCAAGTGCCCTCACAACACAAGAGAGTAGTTCCATACAATAAAATTTAAGAACACTTAGGAACTCAAGATAGAAAGAATTCACTCACTCTCAGAAATAACATTCATATGCCACAAAAGATACACTATAAGCTTGCCCGTAGTGTACTACTCCACTAATCGAGCTCATTCAATCTTGGATCAATTAGGACTTTATTTGGTTGTAATGTAGGCTACGGGACGGGTAGGATACATTTAGATATAAGAGTGACTACACCTCCCTAAGCACTTTAATATGTCAAACCAAAATTTTATTTTCACATCAATGTAAATTACCCCATTCTTATTTAAGCACACATACGTCAAGAGCCACCACTTATCAAGGAATTTTTTTTCCACAAAATTTTTTTCACAACAATTGAAGTATATTTTTTTTTCAATTTCAAGTGGCTCTTCCTTTTTTAAAAAAATAGTGCACCTTTCTCCTTATTCAATTAGTTCCACTCAAAAGCTAAACCGACCACCCCACACTTTAACTTTTACAAAATTCATAACATTTAAGTGCTCATGAGAGGTGAAAATGTTCAAATGGATGGTTAATTCAAACAAATGGTTACGAATTGTAATGTGGTTGCCAAAAAAATCGGATTACATGCTTAACAGGGTTAACTATGATACATAATAATTAGGTGGATAAAATATGTATATATGGCTCAACAAGAAATGCCTATATCACTTCCAAGATTGAACAATATTACCATTTCGCTTTGCAAACACACGGGAAAAGTTCTAGGCATCAAATGCAATGCACTGAATAATGCAAAACCTTATACACACATGGCACATAACTCACTCAGGATTGGATTCATAGACACTCTAGTAAAAACAGTTAAGCAAAGTTAAGATAATACAATTTAAGGTACTTCTCCAAAAGTCAAAAACTGGCATAAGCGTCACAACCAAAGTACTCACTATTCTCAAGGCACAACCAAGTCAAGAGATATTGCTTCAATGCATAACACAACACAATGGCTCCTACTTCCAAAAAAAAAAAAAACTACATCTGGTTCATATAAAACCCTTGAAAAAGAACCAAGGTTTAAAGAAAAACCAAGAGGTAATTGCTACACTACCTAACAAAACAAAAAATCTTTTTGGTATTTTCTTTAGACTTACTTCCCTCAAGAAAACTGTCTAGAAGATCCGTCATCAAGAAAAGTCTAATCTTAAAAAAAAACATAGCTAAAGTAGCATGAAAGTCACCCAAAAAATCTCCTTACCCCACAGTTAAAGTTGTGCATTGTCCCCAATGCACATCCATACATACAAGAGGGTAAAAGAAACTCCCTGATAGGCCAAAGTCTGAAGCACTAGCAGTTAATGGGGTACTCAGACTTCTTCCAGCTTGGTCCTTCATGCGGGTACCTCACACTTTTTTCCAACCATTGCATTTGTTGGTGCATCCTTCCAATACCTTTGCTTTTCATGCTCTTAGAAAATAAAAATATTGACACTACAAAAATAATATAATTAAAAATAAATAAATATATAAAACAAAGCAATAAAGTTGGGTTGCCTCCCAACAAGATCTTGATTTAACGTCGCGGCACGACGTGAATCACTTTCTGCCTCCACTTTGAACTTATGAATCGGACCCCAAGTTTTGATTCTGCTCTAGATCATGCTCCTGGGGTGGTGGAACGAATCTGGCTGGCCCAATAAAATAATATAGTATTTTACACTTCTTGGCCTTTAGATAAGGTGTGTAATCCCGATTTTCTGGCAAGAAGAATTCCAGAATGTAAGCACTTTGTTCCATATTCCTCGACTCCGTAAATGGCTCGGACGACTCTATTTCCATGTCATCATCTAAATACAATATGGAAAAATGCTTAGAGTGACGACTAATTCCCTCAACTACATGAACATTGGGACATTCTACATTCTCAACACTAATGACAATAAAGTCAACAAAATATGTATCCTCAATATCCTTGGTTGACTCTAGTATCTCTTCTATAACATCGATATCCTCAAAATCTAGTGTGATTGATTGTTGGTGTTCTACTCTAGCATCCTTCTCTAGCTCATCAATTTCTGTATCTAATTCACGCTCTTCTTGGATACTATTCACAATATTGGCTTGTTGAGCATTAACTACTTCAACCAGTTGACTCATATGAACTTTCAAGTTGTGAATAGTTTCCTCCTACCTTTCTATCCGCAGTAGTAATTTACTCTATTGTTCCAAAATGCACTTTAACATATCTTCGAGCTTCTTTAAGTCAGCTTCCCTAGGTTCTTTGTTCCTATTAACTTATTAACTTCACCAAAAAAAGAAGAACCATCAAAGTAAGGGGTTGGGGGAAGGTAAGAAATATAAGCACAACCGTGAAGGTGACCATCTTGACCACCACACATATCGCACACATTCGACACATAAGATTGAGTTGGTGCACAAAACTTGCTCTCAGGATTATTTTGATAAATTTTCCCTGGGTGGTTTCTTTCACAATATGCATAACGAAGATCAAAACAAGAATTACCAACAACAAACTTCTCATAATTCCATGATGTCATGTTTCTCAAATAAACAAATAAAGCTAAAATAAATAATAATAATAATAATAATAATAATAATAATAATAATAAATCAAATAATAAAATAAAAGTTCAAACTATAATTTCGTTAACTCCCCGGCAACGGTGCCAAAATTTGATCATACCCAACTATGCCTTGTAAAAAGGACAATGCGATCGCTACAAATATAATTCGGTTTATAAGTCCGGAGTCAAATCCCACAAAGAACTAAGGTTTAGCTACAACTGTTCACTATCACCAAGAAGACACGCTTGAACAATTTCTAACTTATAGATATTAAGATTCTTATGTTTAACTAATTAATTAATAAATTAAAATAGTAAATTAACAAATAATGATACTGAGGGTTAGAAAATAATTAAGGAGGTCTAGAGTTATAATTTTTCAATTATCGGAATCCTTCCCGCTATGTCTTCTATAATTTCACCTAAGTATTCTCTACTGATCATGCGCACTCTTATTACCGTAAATATCTTCCGAGTAATTACGACAATTTACTAGACGTACTCTCCCGAGCTACTCTAGCTGACTTTTAATACAGCTCACTTTAGATTGCACCCAAGGCTTTGTTATCCCTAATCCCGCTTTAAACCCTCGGTTATTGATCCCTCATATACTTTGGGAGTGGTGTTGTTCAATAATTACCTAAATATGCACTCTCTACCGAGTTATGCATACTAAATAGGCACAACTAATTGAGAGCTCTTCAATTAACTAGAATATAAACGTAGTTGACCAAATAGAGAAAACCTATGGCTCAATTATATAAAAACATAACAAGAATTTATCCTACAAAAGGTTCCATCAAAACTCTAGATAACAAATTAGCTATTCATAATAGTATGTAAAACTATAATAGTAAAAGTCATAACCAACAATGAAAAATAGGAAGAGGAAGGAAAAACTTGTAGAAGAATTCTCCGCCTTGCTCCTAATGTGTTCTTGCCTCCAAGGGTGTTGTCTAACCCTCCAGTAGTGTCTCTGGTCTAATTTGTGTCCGAAATATATTCCGTCCTTGTTCTTGGTCGGCCTCCTTTGTTTAATAAAGGGTTTAGGACTTCAAATCTCATGTTTTGCACTTTAGTCCCTGAAATTTTGCTTTTTGTCGCGGTCGCGATCAAACCGCAACCAAATATGCTCTCTGATTCTTCAGTTGTCCGCGAGTACACTCTGCCGCGGTCCCACCGTAATCACGGTATTTTACCCTCTTCCAATTGGAATTTGGTGAACCTTAAAACATGAAAGTTTTATCACTTTGAGTTAGCTTTCCAACCATATATTGTGGAGCCTAAATGGAATTCTGAGCAGAAAGTTGTGTCTATTTTACTAAACAGTGCACAATATGCCTCCTCGAGTCTTCGTTCGTGCTTAATTATCAAATTTGACCCCGAACCCGATCCCGGCTTAATTTTTTGAGCTCTTACTTAGATTTCAAAGCTTCAAACCACTTAAATTCATTCTATAACATCAATATAACTCGAAATCACACCTACAAGGCATAAAACACATAATTAGTGCAAAATACTAGCGATTAAAGCTCAAACTCAATTAAAGTGCAGTAAACTCGAGTGTAATAAGCGACAAAAATATGTAATTATAGCCTATCATCGAGATACTGCGTTAACACACCACATTCAAGGGGATGTGCCATGGTATATGTTATTTACCGATGAGATAGTTCTGATTAATGAGTCGCGAGCTAGTGTTAACGAGAGGCTGGAGGTTTGGAGACACAATCTTGAATATAAGGGTCTCAATCTTAGCAAGACGAAGACATAATACATGAAGTGTAAGTTCAGCGCTTACCAGGGGAAGTGGGTGTGGATGTGAGGCTTGAATCACAGGTCATACCGATTAGACGGGTTTAAGTACCTTGGGTCGGTTATACAGAGAGGAGGGGAGATCGACGAGGATGTCACACACAATATTGGGGTAGGATGGATGAAGTGGAGGTTAGCATCTGGAGTATTGTGTGACAAGAGAGTGCCACTAATACTCAAAGGTAAATTCTATAAAGCGGTGGTTAGACCGGCCATGATGTATGGGGCCGAGTGTTGGCCGGTTAAGAACTCACATATCCAGAAGATGAATGTAACATAAATGATGATGTTGAGGTATATGTGTAGACATACTAGGATGGATAAGATTAGGAATGATGATATTCGAGAGAAGGTGTGCATGACTTCTATTGATGACAAGATGCGGGAAGCGAGGCTTAGAGTGTTCGTGCATGTTCAAAGGAGAAGCCCAGATGCTCCAGTAAGGAGGTGCGAACTACTAGTTGTAGAGAGCACAAGAAAAGGTAAATGGCGGCCTAAGAAGTATTGGGGGGAGGTGATTAGGCGGGGCATGGCGAACTTTAGATTTTCGAGGACATGACACTTGATAGGAATATGTGGAGGTCGAGTATTAGGGTTGTAGGTTAGGAGGTAGTTAAGTCTTGCCTTACGTCATGACTTTGTGAGACTAGTTTGGTAGGGATACTATTTCGCTTTTGCTTTGTATCTTTCTTTTTGATTTCATGTTGTTCATATTATTTATGTGTTGTTACTAATATGCTCTTCTTTTGTCTTTTTGTCAATTTTGGGTAAAAATTGTGTAGGGTAGTCACTTTTTAAAGTGGTATTTATATTTTATCCAGCATTTTCAATGCTTAGCTATAATAGCCACTTGTTTATTAAAATTAATATGAAAAGATTGTATTATCCTTTTTTGTACTGACCAAACCCGACGAGCTCAAATAATTGATGAACCCCGACCAATATTCCAATTTTTGTGACGAAGAAAACGCGAAGCACTGGTTGAAACCTCACAAAGTTAAGCAAGCACACTTGCCTGTAGGATATTTGTAGTGCATAAATAGGCTTTATTAAAGCCCTAGAAGCTGGAGAGTTTAGTAGTGCTAGGTGGTCTTTGATACAACATCTATTACCATTGCATATCTTTTCTTTCTTTGCAAATAATTAAGGACATGTTATTCTGAATTTAGAGTTACAAATTCAAGAATTAAGGATATGTAGTCCTAAATTTAGAGTTACAAACTCAAACACTAAGGATTGATTGTCCTTAACTTAGACTTACAAGGTCATAAATTAAGGACAACTAGCCCTCTTAGAGTAACAAACTCATAAGTTAAGGACACTTGATCCTGAATTTAGAGTTAGAAGTTAAAAAATTATTAGAGTTACAAGCACAGAAATTAAAAACATGCAATCCTGAGCTTTGAGTTTCTAGTTCAAAAGTTAAGGATATGTAGTGTTGAACTTAGAGTTACAAATTTAAAAGTTAAGGATAACTAGTCTTAAATTTAGACTTACAAGCTCATAAATTTAAGTACAAATAGTCCTAAAGTTAAAGTAACAAACTCATAACTTAATACACTTGGTCCTGAACTTTATGACTAAAAATATATTTTTGTCCGGACAAATTAAAACACGTCTAAAGACTAAAATATTTTAAACAGTAATTTAAAAGTAAATACATCCGAACTATGCACTTCCCCCAAAGGCGTACAGCCTTACCAAAGATTACAGAAATCTTGCGCGGTAAATTTGGCGCCAAGTTTCCCTCCAAAAAATATTTCCCTCCATTTCAATTGACGTTATGCCGCTACTCATAAATTCAGAAGTAATAGCCATCGAAATTCATTAAATCTCATTTCGATTCAGAGGTAAACTATACTTTTTACTTTTTAAAATTTGGTCTGCATTCTGCAGCATGGTAGAAGCCCTAGGACCAGCAAAATTCTACGGTAGCAGCCTCCCCAGGCCACGGTTTTACAAACCCAACGAAGAGCGAGTGGACCCACCAGTCTCCGTTATTGATCCATTTATGTCATGGGCGGAGGAAGCCCACTGGTCCATGGGTGGTGTGAACTTCACGCGTCACCGTCTTCAGGGCCGAATTGAAGGCAACATCGAGAAGCTACGCTCCGAACTTGAAAAGGTCGAGGAGAAGACTGGTAAAGAAACCCCTACAAAGTGTTTGACTCCGTTTCCTGAAAGTCCATCGCCTCCTCCTGCTCCTTATGCATTGAAGCGGAAGAGGTTTTTGATTGATGAATCTGAAGTAAAGGAGCCCCTGGGGAGGAAGCTGGGAGATGAATTTGATAGGGTGGCGGAGAAGAGTGAATTTAAGAGCAGTGGAGCTGTGGAGACTGTTGCTAGGAGGACGAGGAGCAGAAGGAGTGAATATGCTGTTGCTGAAGTTGTAAATCAGGTGAAATCTAAGGCTGACAAATTGAAGGAGGGTTTGAAGGATGACGAGAAGGTTGGATCGTCGACAAGAACTTCGCCGAGATTGTTGAAACGTAGGTCGCCTTGAAGGTGTTTGATAATTTGCGTCATTGATTGGGATATGTAGAATATAGGACTATAGTTTGTTTTTATATTTTCTTTTGCTTTTCTAAACTAAAAATTGGATTGCTTGTGTCAGCTAAATCTTATTGAAACTGCAGAAATCTTAGCTAAATGAAGAGGAAGTTTAGGTTCTTGCTTCTTGTATTATCTGTTCCATAAATATATAAAGGCGGATTTGAGATTTTAATGACATGGGTGCACCACTATAAATATAAATGAGAAGAAAAAGTATTAAGTGAGATTTAATAATCACTTATTTTGGAGCGGAGGAGGTATTAAGTGAGATTTAATCCATAGTCTTCTAGGTAATTAACTCAACATTCAACCAAGTGAACCATTTAGCCTAATTGGAGCATGGGTGCTAGCAGACAATACTAGACCAATTCTAAAAAATATGTACATAAAATACTTAATTTGACGGAAAGACAATGAGTTCACGTGCTCCCACTATAAATATAAATGAGAAGAAAAAGTATTAAGTGAGATTTAATCTCTAGTCCTTTAGGTAATTAACAACATTAAATCAAGCGAACCATTTAGCCTAATTGAAGCATGGGTGCTAGCAGATAATTTACTTGTTTTAATTGTTCAGCGTTGTCCCTGAAGTCGAGATCTCAAACAAGATCTGCAAATATTCATACTATATAGATATTGCAGAAGATATTCATTCATAAGTATCGGATATATTTAGTTATCAATTGGATAGTAAATGCATACTTGCCATTGCATTGCTGTTTATTGGTTGCTACGTTTGACCTGAATAAGTTAGCTTACCATTTATTACATAGCTCTGATATTGATCTGCTTTAGAAACCTTGGACTTTTTCAGAAATCAAGACTTACTTTGTTACTGCCCTCATTTGTGCAATTGATATTAATCATTGGTTGAGAATCTTTCATTCTTAACAAGAGGTTTATCCCTCTCAATGGCCTTTCTGCGAATTTGAATTAGTAGACCCTCGTCTCATAAAAATAGACAGAAAAGAGTAACAGCACACCAGCAAATCAAACAATATTCTGATTAGTCACATACTAAAATTGACTATTTTAGCAGCTACTACTGCAACAGTCAGTGGCGGAGGTAAAGTGTTGGGAACGGGTTCGGCCGAATCCAGTAACTTTGATTCGAACTTTGCGTTTGTCTTACAAAATGCATTGAATATGTATAAATAATTATTTTAGAACCCAGTAACTTTTAACGATTAGAATCCCGAACCCATAAACTTAAAATCCTGGTTCCGCCTCTGGCAACATCACGAAGATGAATCTTCGTCATCACTACTAATGAAAAGAGTCATCTTCCCTACTAATACTATTGGATTGAGACGTGTCTAAATAGATGATATGGTTAACAAGAACAAGAATTCACAAAGTCGACATATATAATTGTTGTTGTCCAATAGTTACGGTTTTTTTATTTTGTTGTCTGTAGAAGCACAAAATAAAACGTGTCAATAGTTACAGATATTTTGAAGAAAAAAAGTAAAGTAATAAGTACTGTACTACTATTTGTATTACTGGCCTGAAATAGAATGCAAACTTATCCAACAAACTCGTCGGTCCAAAATTCCAAAAGCACGCTTACCAATAAGATATCGCCAGCTGTCACCAGCCTTCGTCCCCCATGAATCTAGCGTTGGGGTTTCTAACACTCTCCATTCCCAATCCCAGATCTCTTATTTCTCTGAATTCTGTCTCTTTCTCAGTTCCCCTCGATACTCTCAATACCTGCATACAAATATGTCTTTATTTATAACCCAACTTGGACCTTGCTTCTCTCTGTAAAAATTGCAATTTTTGTACAAAACCATGATCTAGTGTTTTGAGTTTCACTTCCCAATTTCAAATCACGTGATTATGCAGTAAACTTTTGAGACATGAATTCACTGTTATATAAGTAGCTGAGATGGATTTTAGTCTGAATTCTTGTTAAAATTTTTGGGAAAACAGTCTGAATTTGTAAACTCTGAAAAGGGGTTTTTGAGTTATAGTGATTTTAGTGAAGGAATGGGATCATCTAGTTTTTTCACAATATGCATTCTACATTCAGTAATAGCCACTACTAGTGGTACACTGATAATGTTCTATCTGAATGAAATCTCTGTATTGGGACATGGGATTGAAACAGCAAGAAAGCTGTTAGGATCAACCCCACACGACCAATTGGTGATAAAAACATCTGATTCATTTGTTGGATTACTTTTATGTGTAATTGGGTTGTTGTTATTCATGGTATCTTTTGTTAAAGACAGGGAATTTCAGGGCTTTTTTGCTAAGGGTTGTATACTTCTTCATGTGGCAATGGGATTGTGGAGGGTGTATTTTGAGAGGAAGCTTGAGGATTTGGCTTATGATTGGCCAAGGCAACTTGTTGGTGATTTTGTTCTAGCACTTTCTTGGGTGTTCTTTCTTGTTAATTCTTGGAGGGAGAAGTATGATTAGACAAATTGCACAAGTGGAATTGCTATTTGGGATGGTTATGCCTTTTGATTACTTAGACAATGAGTAACCATGAGGTCACGGGGTGAGATGAACAGCTTCTTGCAAAAAAATGCGAGGTACACTATGTACAAGACTTTGTGGTACGGGCTTTCTTTGAATCTCACATATAACGGGAGCTTAATACACCAGAATCATTTCTTTTATATTTCTACTTGATTATATTCAGAAATGGAAGAAATGTGGCAATTTTGACATCCTATTTGATTCTGGATGGAAATCCCAACAGCCTTAGATGGATCTCTATATAATAAAAAGACTCCCCATGTAGTCCTCCTTTATGTATAAGAATAGTATATTGAAGAGGGTGTATTAGTAACGTTGAGATTAAATTATCCATGAACTGTTTGATTTGGTATATGAAAGATTTTGAAAGTGCTTGTTCATATATTAAAAATTACTAGTAGTGTCATGATTTGTTTTGTATAATAGTACTGAATATTATATGGTGTATAACTAATAGTATATATATAGGCTGATGCTTTCACGTCACTTCTTCTGCATATGGGAATGGAGTAGTGGATTTGTAGCTTTAGCTCTTCCTTTTTCTTTTCTAAGCTTTTGTTTGTTTATTTGTTATTTTGATGGAATAAAAAAGTAAAAGTCTCACGTTCAGACCAATTTTCGAGTCTTTTGTAGGAGTATATGATAGAATACAATAATGTAGACGTTTCTTACTCTGTGACTTGTTACTTTATTAATCAAATCGAGTTAGCTCAATTTGTCCTAGTTTTTCAGATGCACATATTTTCAAGTCTAAACAATGCAAAGACAATGTGCAGCTTTTCTGTGTCTTTCTCTACCTCTTCTTAATTCTAGACTAAAAGCTATATGAAACAACATAAGCTCAATAGATTGTGAGAAGAAACGTTGAAGTTCAAGAGAGCTGGAAAAAAAATAATCCTTAAGGCTTCATAATTACTGTTTTTTTTTTGGGTACAGTCCTTTCCGAATCCTAAACGTGAGCTGTTTCGGGCACCGAGTTACTGTGTTAAAAGTTTGACTTAGTCGAAATACACACAAGCGGTTGAGACACTTGCTATAATACAAAAAAAAATGATGTGTTTGAAAGTTGGCTTACAAAATGCAGCAGAAGGAATCTTGGACCACATGGAGACGTGAGTTCTCCAAAAGCAAAGGTTTCCAAAAGAGTGACAATGCACCACTGATTTTTAATTTTGGACCCTATCTCCAAAATCATGTTTTGTGCCCATTCCTGCCATTTTTTACTCCATTTACTTCCTCTCTGTGCTGTCCCAGCCCCATCACCCAATCCACATAACTCCCAGTCCCCCACCGTTAAAAACATCAAATATTGGAAACTTTTATTTTAAGATTGAAAAAATGCATAAAGATTTCATTCAATTTGTTTTGAAAAATTACTTACACACTTAAATTTTACGTGTATCCTTGCACCTTACTATTATTAAAATAATTGTATTTATTTACTCCCTCCTAAGCCCAAGCCCAACTATAATAACTTTAGTGGAAAACACAAACTTTTATTATGAAGCCACGTAATTAAATTATTCAGTAAACAAAAATAACAGCCTTCCTCTATTTACTAAAACACTCTCATTCACCCCGTTAGTAAAAAAATTTTCAAGTTGAAGAACCCTAATACCTCACCTTCAAAGATTCGATTTGCCTCACCAAAATCGATTTACTTGACCAAAATCGAAGGGACATGTTGCAAAATCCTTCGATTTTGTTGTTCCTTAGGGTTCTGTTTGTTGTTATTATTTCATTTGACGAGTTGGTGGAAGATCCGTTCGAAGCTCAAGGTCTTTGAAGAATCAAGCTCAAACGTTATCTCAGTTTTAGTATGGAGGTAAATCTATCAACCCTGACCTTTTCTATCATCAACCCTAAATGTTATCTCTGTTTTAGTTTGTTTAATATCATTCGTAACTAGGGTTTTGAACTTGCTTCAAATTTCTTCACTGTAATGTTTTCAATGTAAAATCGAGTAATAGAAATACAAATTTTAAGGTGTAACAAAAATCAATTTTCAATGTTTTCTTGTTGCATGCATTGTGACTTCTTATGTCGAGGTCTAATCGTAACTATTAATCCTTAATTAGTTTATATTCTACAATATTCAGGTATTTTAATGTCTTTTGTACTTGTTACACTAAGGTTTTTCCATGGCGAAAAAATCTCCATAGATAAGTTACATTCCTTTTCAATGGAGGATTATGTTGGCGGGATGATTACTGATTGTGTTGATGTCGATATTAATATGTTCTCATATTTTGAGTTTCTAGGTTATATGAAAAAGTTTGGATACAATAGTTCATCTGCTGTTATCTATGTTAGACCACATAATTGTCATGGTCTAGTAGTAATTAAAGTTGATAGGGACCTTAGGAGTATTTGTGAAGAGTTAAAAAATAGGATATTTTAGTGGTATATGTAGATCACATGGTTGATGGTGCTGTATTAGTGTCCCCCTCCCCCTATTAGAATATGTTAGCCTAGTGGGGGTGATAGTAATGTTACTTTTGAGAAGGAATCTGGTCAAGATTTGGGGTGTTGTGAGTGTTTGAGAACTTCTGAAAAGGCATTCGATACTATAAAAATTAGTGCCAATAACAGTATGCCTACAACTGTTACTACTGATGATAGTTCAAACTCCTTATTTGAATAATACTCATCTGAATCTAGTAGCAGCACTGATAATAGCCCAGGTTCAGATTATTAGGAGTTGTTTGAAGAAAGAGAAGTTGATTATGGCAGTGATACACATGATGAGTACATGGCATTTAGGGCAGAAAGAAGGATTGTATAAAGAAGAAAGAAGAAATAATGTGCTCCTAAACAAGAACATGTTAAACTAGATAAGAGAGGGCTAGATGCGGGCTATGATGAATATGCTAGGAAGAAGAAGAGATTAGAAAGTAAGATATGTGGTGATGAGCCTTATTACCATTCAGATAAAGCTGCTAGTTTTGAGATCGATCTAGATGATATTGATGATGAAGGTGACAGGGAGGTTCAACAGAAAGTTAAAGCTAGAAGAAGAAAGACTAAAAGAAGAGTAATCTTTGACAAGACTTGCAAGAAAATAGTTGGGAAACCGGACTTCCATTTGCAAGTGTGTGATATTTCAGAGAAGCCATAACCAAATATGCTGTTCAACAAAAGGTTTCTGTAGAAAAGTATGTAAATGAACCGACAAGAGTGAGGGTTAAGTGCAAGAAGACATCATGTCCATAGCTTCTAGTTGCTAGTTATGATTCTATGACTAAGGATTTTGTAATCAAGAACTATAATCCAGCTCACAAATGTGACCCTGCTAGCAGAAACAAGCTATGTAATTCAAAGTTCTTTGCCAAAAGGTTCAATAAGAGGATAAAAGAACAACCTAATACGAGAATATTCAAGTTCAGGAGCTGATTAGAAAGAAATTAGGATTTTATGTTGGAAGGACAATTTGTAGGAGGGCAAAAAATATTGTTACTGATGTTCTAAACGTCAATACCACACAAGAGGGGGGAGGGCGTTATTTGTGTGGTACCTAATTTTTACACTAGAAGAACCTGGCTCTTCTAGATGTACTTATTATAACTATTGCGGAATTAAGAGTGCATAAAGTAAAGAACACAGAGATTTTTACGTGGGAAATACCGGCTCAAAAGGTGAAAAAACTACGACCTACTACTCAGTAGAATTTTTCCAAACTTCCACTAAAATCACTGAGCCAAAAACAACATTTACAAACTCTTGTAAACTTAAGGATTAAACTCTAATCCCAGTGTGGCACACAACCTCAACTACTGCAACACTTTCAAGTTAATTTTAACTTGAATACTCAAAGTACCTAATACAATTGCTTCTATGAAAGCTGAAAGGTACAATATAAAAACACCAACTACAATTGAACTAGAAATAAAGAAAGACACAATGGAATTGGTTCTTCACTCTTGGTTCATGTAGCTTCAGATGTGCACACTTGAATCACACTCAAATTACTTGCAAAATCTCCTAGCTCTTTGCCTCTTTTGTTCTCAATTTAGTTTAACTTCTGCGTATGTGCAATCACCTGTAAAAAAGAACAATCATTATTATTTATAGAGTTATTAATCAGAATTTGATTAAAACTCGAATTGCTGATCTTTCATCATATTCAAGTCCTAGAACAACTCAAACTCCAATCCTTATCCTTGATCTAGATGTAGTTCTCTTCATATAAGGAGACTTCTTCTCCTTATCCCATATGCAATCTTTTCGATTAGTTCATAAGGTATTCATAAGATATTGATGCTTTGATCCCAAAGGCTTATCTTACGTGTATCCCATGTGCATGGGCCATAACCACCGTGCCTCATAAGATGGACCTGGTCCTTCACTGAGTTCATTTGTCATTCTTCAAAACTTCAACTGAACTAGGGTGTCACCACCCAAATCGCGCACTGGTCGTGATGGAGCCTCTTGTGAAGACAAGGCCAACCAACTAACCCAACTCGTCTCTTTCAAAATAGTTAAACACAAATGAACGGAAAAATACGACTTAATGATATTAATTAACAGATTTACAACCCAACCCAACCTAAATCGGGGCATCACAAAGTCACAAGCATCTATCATAGTATAAATATAACTACAAGACCTAAAGTATACAAAGCCGGGATAATGAACCAAAAGAGAGAAGAATGGTGCTGCGAACGTAGGCAGTCACCTTGCTACTCCTATAGCTCTGCCTCTGATCAGCCAAAGCCCGCTATCGGGTGAACAAATACTTACATCTCCATGTGAGCTGCAGGGAGTAAAGTGAGTACTCCAACTCAGTGAGTAATAAAGGTAAATAATAACTGAGCAGCAAGAAATCATGTAAAGCAACCAACATGCTATATAGAAGCTGAATATAATCTTTCTAAGAAAACAGTAAAATCTGTGAAATCTTTACAAATATATTGGCTCAGTTCAAATCTCCTTTGAAAATAATCTTTTCAATAATTTCCAAAACGATTTCAAAACAGTTAGTGCTGATAAGCACAGAAAAATCCATCCTCGGGCACAAATACCACAGTGTAACAGGTAAAAAGGGCAAATATATATGCAAGATGAGCACATAAAAGTATGCCCCTCAGGCTCAATATCAATCGCTCAGAACAGTATCAGCCCCTCGGGCAAAGTATCACATCACTCAGAACAGTATCAACCTCTCGTGCTCAGTATCAGTCACACAGTACAACATCAGCCCCTCAGGCTCACTCTCAAATCACATGGGAACCCGCGCTCACTATGGGAGTGTAGACTCTGGAGGGGCTCCTATAGCCCAAACGCTATATCATCATAAGGCCTGAAAGCCTCCTCACATATCACTCGAGGCCTGAAAGCCTCCTCACATATCACTCGAGGCCTGAAAGCCTCCTCACCTCACTCTCAAGGCCTGAAAGCCTCCCTGAGTCCAGAAAATATCATAAGCCCATCGGGCATCAATAAAATAATAGTTCTCAGCCCAAACAACAGTGAAATATCAGTAAAGTCTCAAAAATCAATTAAAACGGCTGAGTATGCAAAAACAGTATAATCAACAGGACTGAGTTCAAGTAGGTGAGGAAAAAGTGATAAAAATCCCCGAAGGGGTTCAAATAATTGGCACGAAGCCCAAATAAGGCAATCCGCCTAAATCATGATAATATCAAATAAGCTTCAGTCAAATACGCGGTAAAATTAATAACCGGAATAGTTCAAGTCACAATCCCCAACGGTGCTCTACCCTACTCTCGCTATCCGGCATATAAGTCACCTCAATATAGCACTACAGTGTGCAAATGTGGGGTTTCAAACCCTCAGGATATCATTTACTATCATTACTCACCTCGAACTGGTGAAATCTCTAGCTCGCGATGCCTTTTACCTTCAAACCTGCCTCCACGCGCGTCGAATCTATCCACATTAGAGCGAATACATCACAATATGCCAATGAGACAATACCCAATCGAAAACAATCGAAAAATAGCAAACATCTCAAAATTAGCAAAACTCGAGCCTCGGGCCCACTTCTTGGAAATCAGAAAATTTAACATTAATGGATTCCTCATCTTCTCACGAGTTTATACATACTAAGAACTCTCAAATCCGAGCTCAAATGACCCGTTAAATCCCAATTTGAAATATAAAAAACTCAAGCCCTAGTTCATAAATTTTAGGCTTAATTTCCATGAATTTCTAGATGGATTACACAATAAGAACTGAGTTTTAAATTTAAAAATCTTACCTCCAATCGATTCTCCTTGAATCCCTCTTTAATTTCCTTCAAAAAGCTCTCAAAAGATCAACAATGGAGTAAATGAGCCCCAAAATCGTGGATGAAATGTTTTAAAACATTCTGCCCTGGTCACTGTAGCTAACCCTATGCGATCACATCCGAACTACTGCGATCGCATAGCACAAATTTCCAGGCCTCCAAAATGCCCTATGCGATCGCAATGCACTATCCAACAACACTGTGCAATCGCAACACTTCTCATGCGATCGCATAGCACAACCAAACAGCCCCTATAATTCCTTCTAACGATCGCAACCCTTGCTATGCGATCACATAGAGCAAAATTACTTTGCTTTGACTGCTGCATTTCTGCAGCATTTTCCAACTTCAAAAATTCTTGATAGCCATATGAAATTACCCCGGGGCCCTCGGGACCTCAACGAAAAGCACCAACATGACTTGAAACATCGTCCAAACTTGTTCCAATCATCAAAACGCATCAAACAACACTAAAATCATCAATTCTCATCGGATTCAAGCCTAAGTTCTTCCAAAACTTTTGAAACACGCATTCGATCAAAAACCCAACCAAACCACATCCGAATGACCTGAAATTTTGCACACATGTCCCAAATCACCTAACGAAGCTGCAACAACTCTCGAAATTTCATTCTGGT
The DNA here is from genome assembly GCA_032618575.1 of Nicotiana noctiflora. Taxonomy (NCBI): domain Eukaryota; kingdom Viridiplantae; phylum Streptophyta; class Magnoliopsida; order Solanales; family Solanaceae; genus Nicotiana; species Nicotiana noctiflora. The sequence continues at coordinate 183,008 of JASVEL010003233.1, forward strand.
CCTCGGATCAAAATCTTACCTATCAACCAAAAATCGCCAAAATACTAACTTCGCCAATTCAAGCCTAATTCTACGTCGTACCTCCAAAACCACTTCCGATCACGCTCCGAAGTCACAAATCATCTCCCGGAGCTAACCAAACCATCAGAATTCATATCCGATCCCTCTAACACGCAAGTCAACTTTCAATTGACTTTTCCAAACTAAGTCTTCCTTAAAGAGACTAGGTGCCTCATTTCTTATCAAAATCAATCCAAATCAACTCTAACACACCAAATATCGATAACGAAACATAAAGAAGCATAAAATGTGGGAAACAGAGCGGTTCTCATGAGATGACGGGTCGGGTCTTCACATCCTCCCCAACTTAAACAAACGCTCATCCTCGAGCGTCCCTAGAGTTGCCCTAGAAGTCAACCAATAGCTGAATGAACTTACCAAGCATATACTCGAGGGTGGTACCACGTTACCCTATCTTGCATAGGTCCACCAACACAATATAGCTGAAATTCCATGATCCATCTAGTCCATAAACCATAGAACCACATTGCACTTTACAAAATCATACACAAGATCAGAACCTCGCATCTATATTCACAATAAGCCTGAACCAGCTGTAATAACCCATACCTGCAACCTTAGGTGTAGTCACATGATATCCTGCATAACCCAAACACTCAAAACGATAACTTTTATCCATATCAGTTGTCCACAACATCCGAATACCGGTAAAAAAACCTCTTTTTAACTAAGGTCTTATTCCAACACTTTCATATACTGCCAACGTTAAATGAACCACACAATAAATCATAACCATTTCTCAGATCGGCCATTCATGAAGCTACTTCCCTTTTGACTAATACCACCGAAGATTCCAAGCCGACCTCGATATTATCCTTCCAACAAGCTGGAATTAAATCCATTCGTATTTATTAGTGACCCCAATGATCACCTCGAATCCAACATACCTCTATGGTGATATGACACCTCAATATAGGCCTAAGCCACAACTTACATAATACACGCACCAATAAGAAATGAACTGAATATACTCAAATCATGAAAAATGACTCAAACGAAAGACCTGTAACTCAAGCTCATCAATACCATCACCACACAAGGCTGAGACCCCGTCTCACATCATAGAAATATAACACCTGAATCTACCCCGAAAGGTCATAACCAACACTCTATTTACCGAGCAACACCCAATTACTCTTCCCGCTCGACTTTCACTATGAATCCCTAATAGCACCACACCACATGTGACCATAAACAACAAATCATAACATCTCACAACACCGAAAAGCAATTCTATCTGAATATGTAGCCACTTTGGCTTGCCGACGAACTCATTACCAAGGAGGCCTGAAACTACTCCTTCCACTACTATAACTCCTATTGGATCCGTATGATACGGTGCCCGACACCAAATCGATACTGAATCCACAACCTCGCCCTGCGACATGCCCAGCCACAAGAAAGGCATCCAAAAAGTCCCTCAACACCAGAACTGAATCAATGGTAGAAACCTTTGCACTGAGATCCATCACGAAGGCCCAACTAAGAAAACCAATTCTTCCCAGCCGTCCGCTTGGTCTTTGAAATATAAACCACCCTACTAGAACATAATCCAACGCACCTCGCCACTCATCCCGTGACATTTCCGGCATAGCCCATAGCATAATAGATCAGAATCACCCAACACTAAGACAACTAGTCTGAATTCCAACATTACATCCAAAAATCTAACATACTTGCAAGTAAAGATCCACTCGGGCTTCCAAATCCCAATAGCCACTAAACGCTGCCGATGCACACGATCCACAACCACTACATAGTCTGTACATGAGAACTTCCAGTCTCCACTCCATATAACACGCAAATCACCATACTTGATCCCAAATTCCGCCGTACGAGTCCTTATCACACCTCAAGTACCCAATCATTCCACGAAAGATATTCTAAAATTCCCCTGTGCCACCACACAAACTCAGATATCAATAGTCGGTATAACAAGAAAGCGCAGCAATACTACCGAAGTATCATCGGTTTAATCACATTACCTCTTTCTGAGATGTATACTCTCGTCAAATCACTTCTAATTAGAAGTATCATTTATTTGATTATCTGAGGCTACCCATTGCCTAAGAGTTTTATGAAATTCCTTTTAGAACTGAACTAAAACCTCATACAAGCAAATCTCAATCCTCCATAACATACTGCATATAGCATACCATCCCAGGATAGCAAGAAAACTTTGAACTCCCTTTCGAGCCATAGACATATACTCACTCAACTAGTCAAGAACTTCCATTGATCCCATCTAGAAGAAAAATTATTACACACTCCATGCTCCGCTTGTCCATAGAAAATATACATCTCCAAACTACGATGAAACCCAACAAGAATTCTCTCCCAAATTCCATTAGTACAAGCTAAACTGTTAGGACTAAATCCTTCTAATTAGGCCAAGCTAAACAAGCTGTTAAAACTCAAGAGCTTTGCTGCAAAATACCTGTACGAACTCACTGCCTCGACCACACACAAATAATTAATCACATCCTTACCATACCAATTTGGTCTTCTATTAAGATACTCCACCCATCTAAATTTCCTTATGTTCCATCCTCAACTTGATATTTCCTCTTACTGTAGCACCATAATGCCTCACCCAGGCTTACCACACGAGACCCAAGCATGAACCACACTGTCTAAAACCCATAATTAACATAGAACTACCACAAATCTGAACCTCTTCCAATGAAAACATAGTTTCTAACCACACATGCGACTTGAAGATACCCGATTATTCCCTGTAGGCTCTTGAACGCATTAGAACCATTTTCACAAGTCATTCTCTCTTATTCAATCTACAAATCACCTGACCTGACTGATAGAACCACCCGTGCCTCATTGGCACCCGATACCACAAAATGATGTCTTCATCCCAATACAACCAAACAACTTCTTACTTTATACGTCGAGCATCCTTTGTCAATAACACTCTAGACATTCCGTGATTCTCATACTCTGTGAGGCATAATTTAACCTTTGTCACAATTTTCCTTTACTTTAGCCATATCTAACTCAGTCGCACACCCCAAACTGAAACCAACATAGCACCTAACCGAGCAATCAACTAATTAACAACAACCTCCCCAACTTGGCTCGAAGCCATATATCAAGACACACTCAACAACTCATAACACTTTTACTCTATTGATGCCACAATACCATAGTGAGATTAAACTCAAATCATTTACAAGTTTGTGAAAACACAGATCATCTAGTACTGTAATCCTTTGCAAATCTCGCATTCATCCCCATATCAGTTGAGTCCACTCTCTTAAGTGACCCGAATTTACAAATTTCAACACGTACCCTTCAATTACACGAGATCTTCTAGCATACACATAAGGATCATACCACTGAAGAACACTTTGCAGGAGATAACCCACCTGCTTGCCTCAATTTAGTATTTATGCCACCGTCATACATATTACACAGTCAATCAGCCTACCTGAGCCTGAACTTATACCACGACATGGAATTTACCCCACTCTCAGTTGGAAACATGAAATGATTATTTATGCACCCATAACTCGGAGCTACACGTCCAATCACAATGGAAATCATACACTTAATAGTTCATTTATCATCCTGCAGACTCTCTTCGTTATTTCCAAGTTACATAGCAGTACCAACATACTCATCACATGGCTATCTAACCATTACTTCCACTAATAGAGACAATATCGAATATTTAAGTTCAAAACAATTACTCACATAATCAGCAACTCAGTGCTCAAGCCATAGGTAAAGATTCGGCCTCACATCCCCAAACTAGCCCAAAATACTCACAAAGATTACATCTCGCCCCTCGATCGCGGAATCACAAGCCATCGAGGCATGATACTGAGCACTAATATGCGCATACAAACACGTCAAAGGAATTTCAAGCGCTCCTTTTTCAAGCTGAATCAAGGACGCACGATAAGAATTTCAAGAATGTGAAGTTTTCCTAAAGGTTCTGCAGCCTCTCGAGAATATATATACAGACGTCTCCGTATCGATCCGCGAGACTCTACTAAACATGCTCATGACTCGTGAGACCTAGTAACCTAGGCTCTGATACTAATATGTCACGACCCAAACCCCGCACTGGTCGTGATGGCACCTCTCGTGAAGACAAGGCCATCCAACTAACCTAACTCATCTCTTTCAAAATAGTTAAATACAAATGAACAGAAAAATACGACTTAATGATATTAATTAATAGATTTACAACCCAACACAACCTAAATCAGGGTGTCACAAGTCACGAGCATCTATCAGAGTATAAATACAACTACAAGACCTAAAGTATACAAAGTAGGGATAATGAACCAAAAGAGAGAAGAATGGTGTTGCGAACGCAGGCAGTCACCTTGCTACTCTTATAGCTCTGCCTCTGATAAGCCAAAACTCTCTACTGGGTAAACAAATACATACATCTACACGCGAGGTGCAGGAAGTAAAGTAAGTACTCCAACTCAGTGAGTAATAAAGGTAAATAATAACTGAGCAGCAAAAAATCACGTAAAGCAACCAACATGCTGTGCAGAAGCCGCGTATAATCTTTCTGAGAAAACAGTGAAATCTATGAAATCTTTAGAAATATCTTGGATCAGTTCAAATCTCCTTTGAAAATGATCTTTTCAATAATTACTGAAACGATTTCAAAATAGTTAGTGCTGATAAGCATAGAAAAATCCGCCCTTGGGCACAAGTACCACAGTATAACAAGTAAAAAGGGCAAATAAATATGCAAAATGAGCACATAAAAGTACGCCCCTTAGGCACATCTCAAAATAATACCAGCCCCTCGGGCTCAATATCAATCGGTTAGAATAGTATCAGCCCCTCGAGCAGAGTATCACATCACTCAAAATAGTATCAGTCCCTGGGGCTCAGTATCAGTCACATAGTACAATATCAGCCCTTCGGGCTCACTCTCAAATCACATGGGTACCCGCGCTCACTATGGGGGTGCAGACGCTGGAGGGGATCCTACAGCCCAAGCGCTATATCATCGTAAATTCTAAAAGCCTGTACATATCAATATGAGGCGTGAAACCCTTCTCACATTACACTCGAGGCTTGAAAGCCTCCTCACCTCACGCTCAAGACCTGAAAGCCTTATTCATTCCAAAAAAAATCATAAGCCCCTCGGGCATCAATAAAATAATAGTTCTCAGCCATAACAATAGTGAAATATCAGTAAAGTCTCAAAAATCAATTAAAATGGTTGAGTTGTAAAAATATTATAATCAACAAGACTTCAAGTCGTATATCAAATAGTGAGTAAACAGTTATAAAAAACCCCGAAGGGGTTCAAATAATTGGCCCAAATATGGCAATACACCCAAATCACGATAATATCAAATAAGTTTAAGTCAAATACAAGAAAAAATCAACAATCGAGACGGACTAAGTTACAATCCCCAATGATGCTCTACCCCCCACTCGCTATTCGGTGTACAAGTAACCTCAATATAGCACTATGATGTGCAAATCCGGGGTTTCAAACCCCCACGATATCATTTACTATCGTTACTCACCTCGATCCGGTGAAATATCTAGCTCGCGATGCCTTTGCCCCTCAAACCGGCATCCACGCGCGTCGAATCTATCCAACATCAGAGTGAATACATCACAATATGCCAATGGGATAATACCCAATCGAAAACAATTGAAAAATAGCAAAAATCTCGAAATAAGAAAACTCGAGCCCCGAGCCCACTTCTCAAAAATCAGAAAATTTAACATTAATGGATTCCTCATCTTCTCACGAGTTCATACATACTAAGAACTCTCAAATCCGAGCTCAAATGACCTATCAAATCCTAATTTGAAATATCAAAAACTCAAGCCCTAGTTCATCAATTTAAGACTTAATTTCCATGAATTTCTAGATGTATTACACAATAGAATGAGTTTTAACTTCAAAAATCTTACCTCCAATCGATTCCCCTTGAATCCCTCTTCAATTTTCTTCAAAAAGCTCTAAAAAAGATCAATAATGGAGTAAATGAGCCCCAAAATCACAGATGAAATGTTTTAAAACATTCTACCTAGGTCACTGTATCTAGCCCTATGCGATTGCATCCGAACTACTGCGATCGCATATCACAAATTTCCAGGCCTCCAAAGTACCCTATGCGATCGCGACTGGACCTCTACGATCGCAATGCACCATCCAACAACACTGTGAGATCACAACACTTCTCATGCGATCGCATACCACAACCAAACAACCCCTATAATTCCTTCTATCCGATCGTAGCCCTTGCTATGCGACCGCATAGAGAAAAATTGCTTTGCATTGACTGCTGCATTTCGACAATATTTTCCAACTTCAAAAATATCTGATAGCCATCCGAAATTATCCCGAGGCCCTCGGGACCTCAACCAAAAGCACCAACATGACTTAAAACATCGTCCAAACTTGTTCCAATCATCAAAACACATCAAACAACACTAAAATCATCAATTCTCATCGGATTCAAGCCTAAGTTCTTCCAAAACTTATGAAACACGCATTCGATCAAAAACCTCACCAAACCATGTCCAAATGACCTGAAATTTCGCACACATGTGCCAAATCACCTAATGAAGCTACCGAAACTATCGGAATTCCATTCCGACCCTCGAATTAAAATCTCACCTATCAACCAGAAATTACCAAAATATTAACTTCGCCAATTCAAGCCTAATTCTACGTCGGACCTCCAAAACCACTTCCGATCATGCTCCTAAGTCGCAAATCATCTCTCGGAGCTAACCAAACTATCCGAATCAATATCTAATCCCTCTAACACACAAGTCAACTTCTAGTTGACTTTCCAAACTAAGTTTTCCTTAAAGAGACTAAGTGCCTTATTTCTTATCAAAACCAATCCAAATCAACTCTAACACACCAAATTACGATAAAAAACACGAAGACGCATACAATGGGGGAAATAGAGTAGTTCTCATGAGATGACATGTCGGGTCGTCACATCGGGCCAATAAATTCTCCCTTTTTGATGATAACAAACTCTGTGTTTTTACTGATCAGAGAACCAATGGAACTGAGCTAACAACACTTTTACTTAAGCTTTTTTAACTCATCATTTAGGACCATATTTAGTCAGGTTATAAATATCACTTTTTCAGAATATAAAGTAAAGCACAATATCTCTTCCCCTTTTAGCATCATCGAACAACTGCATATAATGTGAATCCTAGATTGTAATAATTACTCATAGCTACTGGGGCAAGTGTAGGTTAAAGCACCATCAAACTTGACAAAAACTCATCTATTGAGAAGAAAATCATCACAAAGCAAGATAAAAGTATATAGTCATTGATAGTAAATGCTTCTACAACCAATCCACAAAAAGAAATAAAAACATTCAACCATGAACAAGCGAAGAAAAACCCCTAATCTAGGTCACTAGGGGGGGGGGGTTACTACAATGGTTCAAGAATAGTGCTGGAGGACCTAAGGCTTGGAGGAACTAGAGGGTTGGGATTGGAGAAGATTGATCATTATTTGAAGCATCCCTTCACCATTTTCCTTTTCTTTTGCTAGCTTATCTTTCAGGCTATTCCTCTCATTATCATGTTTAGCAACTCGAGTCTTGAGCCTAGCAATCTCAGTATCCTTTATCCCACACTCTTGAACCAAAGCCCTAAGCTTGCTGTTCATTAGAGTCTTCAAAGATGAACCGGGTTAAAATGGGGCTACACTAAGGAGATAGTCACAAGCCTGCAGGGTTTTGACACCAAAATGGTTCTTGCTGGAGGCCATCTCCCATTTCTTCAAGGGAATATTCAACCTATCTAGCACAGTCATCAGTATGAACCCATAAGAAGTAGCATGAGCCTTGGAGCCATTTATGACCCTGTCCAGCAACTTGACAATGAAGGCGAGCCAGTTAATTCTCTTTTCTCTCACAAGGCATTCCATAAGAACCAAGTCCATGTAGTTAGCAGTATGCCTCCTCTCCTATCTAGGCAACATACACTTGTTCACAAATTCAAATAGCACATGGTGCTCAGGCTTCATCTCACTATTCTATACAAATCTTGCCTCTGGCACATCTTCAACGGACTTAGTGTCACAAAAGTTTCTGGTGATTTAGAGAGCACTAGGAAGATCATCTAGACAAGGCCACCTCTGCCTAGTGTAGTCATCTTAGCCTTCACATGGTATGTCCAGAATTGTCCCCAATTTAGGTGCATCAAATTTCACCTTCACTCCCCTAAACACACTGGTGACTACCCTATTTTTCATAGTGGCATTTGCCATGAACTCTATTAGCTCCTTTCTTGCTAGCCTTCCATGCAGTTGAAGAACCATGTTCTTCCAACCTTGTAAATCTAGAGCATTTACCAACCTAATCATGCATGGCTCGTCCAGGTCTTTCAGCAACCTCCCCTTTAGAATCTTTCTCCAGCCAAAGATGGAAAATCGATCTTGTTCCTTTTCTAACTCCTTCTCTTTTTCTTCTCCACTCCACTCTTCTTCAGTAACTTTTACTTCTTTTCCCTTTAATGCAAACCTAGTTCTTTTGGCCAACGAGGGTTCATCAGATACATATTTTGAAGACTTCTTTGCAGGAGTCTTGGTTCTTTTTGGTTTGGCAATGGGAACCTTCACAGTTGTACCTCTCTCTTAATGGACCAGTTCCATTTCATCCTCTCCTTCTTCTGCAGCCACAGAACTTTCCACAACATTAGCTTTTCCCTTTTCCTTCTTCTTTTCTTGCCCTCCTCTATGGCTTTCTACAATTCAGCCTCACTTTGCGTTACCCTACTTCTAGTAGCTCTCACCTTTGGTACTGAAGGGACAATAGACTTAGGAGATGACGTCTTGATCTTCTTTGTTGGCTTAGAGGTAGTTGGAGCCTGTTAAGAAGAAGCTTTGCGCTTCTTGGGATCATAGCTTGCTCCAACTTTCTTCAGAATATCCGCCAAGGTTTCCTCTACAGATGGACTAGGTGAATCTTGTTGTTCACTCAGGTGCACAAGACCTTCAGCAGCCTCCCCAGATTAACTTCCCCCTGGCTTGTTTCCACTTTCCTCATCTCCTCCACAAATTGCAAGAATTTTACCTTTATTTTTGTTTCCCTTGCACTTCGATTCTCCCTCACTTACATCTCTCACAGATCCTATCAACACAAACCTATCATCTACTTTCTCCACTACATAAAAAAAGAGTAGCATGTGTTTACCTCTTTAGGGGTTTCTTGATTCTTGTCTGATTCAGAAGACCCGCGTTCTTCTCCATCACTTGTAGAGACAAAAGCTTTAGACTCGGAGCTTGAGTCAGATGATTCCCTTTTAGAGCTTTCCCCTCTTAGACTCGCTTTTAATTTTTCATTTAACGCTTTTCTCAAAGGGCTAGAAGCTACAGTTTTCCTGACCAACATTTTCTGGCGATGAAATCTAGGATTTGGGGTTTCAAAAGGAGGTGTGGAAGATGAAGTATTAGGAGATACTGGTAGGGGAGTACTTGGGTTGTCTTGAGGGTTTGTCGTGGTAGAGAATTTCTGGGAATTTTGGAAATTTTTGCGATGAAAGAGATGATCAAAATTTTGGAGGAAGTGAGTGATGGTTATGAACAAAAAGAAAAAATGTAGTGTGTATTTAAAGAGGTGCTATGATTAAGTGTAGTAACGACAGGCTTTTTCAGAGTCAATTAGAGGTCTAGTCACATTAGAATTCCGGTCTCTTGGTGATTAATGGACGACGCTGGTTTTTAGGAAAAAGTCCTATTTTAATTGGACTCCTAGGGTAATGAAACTGGTTCAATGCTCAAAGGATAGAATTTCTGGAAGTTTGGTGTAATTAGGACTTTTGCTCACGATTGGAAAATTTATCTTTCTGATTGTGCATAGTATAGAAACATACCTAAACTGTCTTTTGAGCATATACTGATGAACCAGGTTCTTCAAGTAAAATTTGTCTTGATCATCCCTCAAATGTCAAAATAGAAAAACCTTGTAAGAGACCAATGATTCATATAAACACAAGTCACATGAGTATACTAACTAAAGTATGAAACTGAGTAAGAATTAGTCTAGATATTTACATGATATTAAGAAACCCCAACCATTTTTAATTTTTTTTCTTTGTGCATTTTGAACTGGACCATTTAGGAGATCTTAATCATCCTTAATTCCAACATGTTCCTTTCAAAGTTTTCTCTACTCAGTGCTTTAGTGAAGATATCATCTATCTGTTTATCAATAGCACATAATTCTATTGAGATTAACCCTTTCTCATAGTTATATCTTAAGAAGTGGTGTCTAACATTTATGTGCTTGGTCCTTTTATGATGATCAAGGTTCTTTGTCATACTTATAGAACTAGTGTTATCACAAAATATTGGAATACATTCCACTTCAATTCCAAAGTCTACCAGCTATTGTTTGATCCATAGCAATTGAGCACAACAAGAAGCAACAACAACATATTCAGCTTCAGTAGTAGACATGGCTACTAAATTTTGCTTTTTGGTAGCCCATGACACAAGGCATGACCTCAGGAAATGTGCCATACCTGAAATGCTCTTCCTGTCCACTAAGAAACCTGCATAATCAACATCAACATATCCTAATAGATCAAAATTACTACTTTTGGGATACCAAAGACACATATCAGTGGTTCCTTTCAGATATCTCAATATCCTCTTGACAGCAGTCAAGTGTGACTCCTTTGGATTTACCTGGAAACGAGCACAATATCAGGTCTGCTGGTAATAGGATACAAAAGTGAACCAATCGTACCCCTATACAACTTTTGATCAACTAATGAACCAGGTTTATCAACATCTTATTTAGTGGCAGTATAGGTGTATCTATTTCTTTGGAGTCCTCCATTTTAAACTTTTTGATTAGTTCTTTTGTATACTTCTGCTGATGGATCATGGTCCCATTTGAGCTTTGTTTGATCTGTAAGCCTAGGAAGAAGTTTAGTTCACCCATCATACTCATTTGAAACTCACTTCCTATTAATTGTGCAAAGTCTTTACTCAACCTCTCAGTAGTGGCCCAAATATTATGTCATCAATATATATTTGCACAACAATGAGTTCTTTATCTTTTTCCCTTAGGAACAAAGTGCTGTTAATTTTACCTCTTTTGTACCCATGCTTCAGTAGGAATTTTGATAGTCATTCATACCAAGCTCTTGGGGCCTATTTGAGCCCATATAGAGCCTTGTCCAGCTTGTACACATGCTTAGGACATTCCTTTCTTTCAAATCCTGGAGGTTATTTCACAAACACTTCATCCTTGAGGTAGCGATTTAGGAAAGCACTTTTGACATCCATCTGATGGAGAGTGAATTCCATATGTGCTGCAAAGGAAATAAGGAGTCTGATTACCTCTAGTCTTGCAACTGGAGCACATGTCTCATCATAGTCAATGCTTTCCTCTTGGATGTAGCCCTGAATCACCGGCCTTGCCTTGTTTCTTGTAATAGTTCCATCTTCATCAAGTTTGTTCCTGAAGACCCATTTTGTACCAATGACTGATCTGTCCTTGGGTCTAGGAACTAGATGCTAGACTTGACTTCTTTCAAATTGATTGAGTTCCTCCTGTATAGCATTGACCCAATCTGCATCCTCCAAAGTCTCAACAACATTTTTAGGTTCAATAAGAGATAGAAAAGTATCAAAAGCACACAGTTTCTTTAATTGTGATATGGTTTTGACTCCAGATGTTGGATCGGTGATAATGTTCTCAATGGGATGAGAACTTTGATACTTGTGAGGTTTTACAACCAATTGGCTTCTGCTGGATGTTTCAGCAATTTGATGAGGAACAGGTACATAGACAGGTTCTTTTAAGGAGTTTATTTCAATACATCTTTGATTTCTTCCCCCTGCCAGGTTGCCCTATAAGGAAGAACCTGTTCCATTACCTATTCCTTCTGCAGGTGTCACTTTGACTTGAGCTGATGCTTCAAAAATGTCTTTGACCAGTCCAATGGCTTCATCTTCATGTTCCTTCCTCTCAGAAAGAATGTTAGTTTCATCAAGTACTATATGCACACTTTATTCTACACACAGAGTTCTATTATTAAAAACTTATAAGCTTTGCTATGTGAGGAATATCCCAAGAATACTCCCTCATCACTTCTGGGATCAAACTTTCCTAGGGAATCTTTTCTATTATTGTGCATATAGAACTTGCAACCAAAAGCCCTAAGATGGGATATGTTTGGTTTTCTCCCTTTAAGTAACTCATAAGGAGTATTCTCTTCTAGATTCATCTATTTATGATGTAACATGCAGTGTTTACAATCTCTGCCCAGAAGCTGTGAGGCAATTTGCTTGATAGTAACATTGTTCTAGCCATATCCTCAAGAGTTCTATTTTTCCTTTCAACTACTCCATTTTGTTGTGGAGTCCTGGGGGCAGAGAAATAGTGATCTATGCCATTTTCATCACAAAATTTAGCAAACTTAGAATTTTCAAACTCAATTCCATGATCAGACCTAATGGATACAAGATGATTTCCTAATTGTTTCCGAGTCTTCCTAACAAATGCAGAAAATATGTTAAATTCTTCATCTTTGGAAGTTAGAAATAAAACCTAGGTGAATCTAGAATAGTCATCAACCAGCACCATTACATACTTCTTTCCACCTCTTCTCATGGTTCTCATTGGACCACATAGATCCATATAAACCCGTTCCAACGGCTTAGACATACTTACCATTTTCTTGGATTTGAAGGATGACCTTACCTGCTTCCTCCTTGCACATGGCTCACAAACTTTGTCCTCCTTGAACTTGATATTAGGTAAACCTACAACCAAGTCCTTGGAGAATAATTTGTTTAGCTGATTTAGACCGGCATGACCAAGTCTTTTGTGCCATAGGAGGGATCATTAACTAACGCACTCAAGCAAGTGAGTTCATTTTCTGAAAGAGTTGGCAAATATACAATGCAAATATTGTTAACTCTTTTTCCCTGCAAAAAAAATCTAGTCAGTGGTAAGGTTAATCACAAAGCATTTGGTGGAGATAAAAGCCACAAGGTTACCTCTGTCACACAATTGTGACACACTTATTAAACTGTATTTCAAGCCATCTATCAGGTAGACATTCTCTATGGAATGAGAATCAGTCTTGCCTACATTTCCAACCCCAATGATCTCACCTTTCTTTCCATTACCTAAGGAGACATTACCTCCTTTTAAGTCCTCAACTGAAAGGAACTCGTCCTTGTCCCAAGTCATATGTTTTGAGCAGCCACTATCCATGTACCATATTTGGCTCCCCCTTTCACTTGGACCTTCAAAAGGAAATCAGGGGTTAGTCTTAGGAACCCAAATAGCTTGGATCCTTTTCTATAAGCAAAAGGATGAATTAAATTCCTTCTTGCCCATCTTGTCAACTTATTATTCTCTTTAACAAAAACTTTATTCTTTTGCATTACATTCATATTTGTAGTGGTCAGTCTTACCTTAGTGTGTGCAAATTTTATTTTCAGGAAGAGTGAGGTACTTTCTTTTGGATCCCATTTAGGATCTTGAGTCCTACATCCAAGTCCTCTTAACCAAGAGAGAGCATTAGAGGCTTTATTCCACTTGTAAGTTCTGTCTAGTTCATGTTTTACCTTTCCTAGATCTTCTTTTAGGACTTTAATGAATTTATCTTTCATTTTTCCCAAATTTTCTTCTAGAGGAGACATGTGTGATCAGCTAACTTCTTCCCTATTCCTAATTTCAGTTTTAGATTTTCAGACTTAAGTTCTAGGACACTGTCGTCAAGTTCAAGAACCTGGTTCTTCAACTCAACATTTTTGTTATGTGACGACCCGACCCGTCATCACGTGAGTTACTGCCCTATTTCCCTCATCTTTATGTTCCTATATGCTTCATTATCAGTATTTGAGGTGATCGTGTTGAATTGGATTTGTTTTAGATGGAAATGAGACCCCTAGTCTCTTTAAGGAAAGCTTATGTTGAAAAAATCAATTGGAAGTTGACTATTTAGTTAGAGGGATCAGATGTGATTTCTGATGATTCAGTTAGCTTCTGGGGCTGATTTGTGACTTAGGAGTGCGATCAGAATTGATTTTGGAGTTTCAGTGTAGAATTAGGCTTGAATTGGCAAAGTTAGTATTTTCGTGAATTCCGGTTGGTAGGTGAGATTTTGATCCGGGGGTCAGAATGAAATTCCGACAGTTGCAGCAGCTTTGATAGGTGATTTTGGATGTGCATGAAAAATTTTAGGTCATTCGGAGGTGTTTTGGTTTGATTTTTGATCGAATGTGAGTTTCGGAAGATATGGATAAACTTAGGCTTGAGTCCGATGTGAGTTGATGATTTTAGTGTTGTTTGATGTGTTTTTATTATTGAACAAGTTTGTATGATGTTTTAGGATATGTTGGTGCTTTTGGTTGAGGTACCAAAGGCCTCGGGATGATTTCGAATGTCTAAACGGGAAGTTTTGAACTTAGATTTGCTGTAGAAAATACACAGCAATTGCAGACCAAAATTGGTCTTCGCGTTCGCAGGGTTTAGTCCGTGTTCGTGGAGGGGTGAGTTCTAGTGTATCACGTTCATGGTGGGGACCCCGTGATCACGTAGAGGGGTCCTGGGGTCCTGCCAAGTTCATTCATCGCGTTCACGACAATTGAGCTGCGTTCACGTAGGAAGAACAACGCGTGCATCGCGATTACGTGAATAAAGCCGCGTTCGTATAGTTTGGCCAGCCGATGCATCACGTTTGTGGGTTGGTCACCGCGTTCGTGAAGAAGAAAAAGTGGGAGTTTAAACAAATTATGCTTCGTGATCGCGAGCCTTGGGCCGCTATCGCGTAGGGTAAAAACTGGGCGTATAAAATATTTTTTATATTATTTCATCTGCAAAGCTTGGTCCATTTTTCTCCATTGATAAGCACCTTTTGTGGTAGAAATTGAAGAGGGTTTTGACGGAAATTGATTGGAGGTGAGTCCTATGGCCTAGAAACATCATTTTATGTAGAATCAACCTGTAAATTCATGGAAATTTGTGTAAAATTGGAAGAACTAGGGCTTGATTTTTGAAATGAAAATTTTGGATTTGTGGGGGCAGTTGAGCTCCGATTTTGGTAAGTTTGCTATTTATGAACTCGTCGCGAGACGAGGAATCCAGTGATGTGAATTTCGTAATTCGAGAAGTGGGCCTGGGGCTTGGGTTTTGCCAACTTCTTGATTTTTGATATTTTTCGTGTCTTTTCAATTGGTTTATGTTTCCTTATCCTATTGTGACGTATTCCTTGTGGTTTTGATCATATTTGATGCGAGAGGAGGTCAATTCGAGAGGAAAAGGCATAAGAAGCTAGATTTCGGGCCGGCTTGAGGTGAGTAATGGGTGTAAATGATGTACTGAGGGTTTGAAACCCTGGAACATCATGTCGTAACGCTATATTGATGCATGGCACGTGCTCTATGACGAGTGCAAGGTTGTTTGTTATTGGGTATTGTGACTTGGTCCGTCCCGGTGATGTTTTACTATGTTTTTCTACTAGAACTTGTTTGAAATCACTGTTACTTGGTTTTGACTATTGTATTTGGGCTTCGCACCGGCTATTTGAATCCTTCAGGGATTGATTTCATTCGTTTTGCATACTTTGCATATTGTTTAACCTCATTCCAAGGTTTTAAGTACTATTTTGCAAACTCAACCCATTTTCTAAGCTTGAAAACTCAAATGATATTTTAAATGATATTTTGGGCTGTGAATTACTGATGTAAATGTGCCCGAGGGGCTTATAGTGATTTCTAGATTTATGGATGGCTTGGGCAGTACGCTGCAGCAGTAGTATATGATATTGAGGCTGAGGGCCTAGTTGGTGCCACAAGATGGCTTGTTTATTGCGCTTGTGCTATAGGAGCCCCTCCGAAGTCTTTACACACCCCCAGTGAGCACTGCCAACGTAACATATATATGGTTGGCTCGGACCGCATGCCACAATGGGTGCCTGAGTGTACCGATATTTGCATTGTATTGCATCCATGCATTATTTCTTACTAGTTACTCGTCATAGTTCTTTCTGTACTATTACTTCATGGACTTGTCGGTTTTACTGTTAAAGGTTTGGTACTGCCTATTATAGTTGCCTTGTATTTTTTTCTAGTGATTTTTTTGTCTTCAGCTATTATTTATGCTTATTACTCACTGAGTTGGAGTACTCACTTTACTCCCTGCACTTTCTGTGCATATTTAGGTGCATCATAGACTGAGGGAGGACCTATCTAGCTGAGCAGCATTTCACTAGGAGCATCGAGGTAGCTGCATGGCATTCGCAGCCTTGATCCTTCCCCTCCTATCGCTATCTTTCATTACTCTATTTTTCTAGACAGTCTTGTTATAGGATGACACTCTGTATTAGAGGCTCGTGATCATGACACCAGATCCTATTTTGTGTTTATGTTCCAGTATTTTGTTGGATTTCAGCATATTACTCTGTATTTATAGTCTTCTAATAAAGTGGTTTGGTTACTTAATATTTGTGTTGAATTCTTGAACCACCATAAGTTGGGGTTATTGTTGAATGGTTGGGGTTGACTAATAATGTGTTGGGCGCCATCACGACCGGGGTTTGGGTCGTGACAAGTTGGTATCAGAGCCTAGGTTACTTGGTCTCGCGAATCATGAGCCGGTTTAGTAGAGTCTTATGGATTGGTATGGAGATGTTTGTATTTATCCTCGAGAGGCTGCAAAACCTTTAGGAAAAACTTCATTTTCTTGAAATTCTTGTCGTGCGACTTTGTTCATTCAAGAACTAAACTTATGTATTCTATTCTCTCGTAGATGGCGAGAACCCGTGCTACCGAACGTGCCAGATGACCACCAGTACCACCTATTGGAGGCTGTGGATGCGGTCATGGTCGTGGTCGAGGTAGACCAGCGAGGGAAGCACCTATTGATCCACCAGCTGCCCCGGTTCAAGATAGCCTCCAGTTGTAGATGCTCCAGCAGCACCTGTGCAGACACCAACATTTCCCATTGTGATTCCTGGCCTCCAGGAGGCCTTGGCTCAGATATTATCCATTTGCATTGGCCTAGCTCAGGCAGTCTCATCCACTACCGCAGTAGCTACCTCATAGACTGGGGGAGGTCATCAGACCCCTGCTGCTCGCACACCTGAGTATGTTGTTTAGGGATTACAGACACCGTGAGTAGCCCCAACTCAGCCGGTAGCTCCAGTTGCACCAACTGCCCCAGTTAAACCCGTTGCACAAGCTCCAGACTATGTGGTTCCAACTATGCCATATGATGAGCAACGTCATCTTGAGAGGTTCGGTAGGCTCCAGCCTTCGGTGTTCAATAGTGCGGAGGGTAAGAATGCCTAGGGTTTTCTTGACAAGTGTTAGTGTATGCTTCACACCACATGGATTATAGAGTCGAGTGGAGTGTCTTTTACTACTTTCCAGTTCTCAGGGGCTGCATTTACCTAGTGGGAGGACTTTGAGAGGCGTATGCCTGTTGGTGCACCGCCCTTTACATGGATGCAGTTCTCCACTCTCTTTCTAGAGAAGTATGTACCGCAGTCTCGTAGGGAGGAGCTACATTATCAGTTTGAGTGGTTGACTCAGGGGGACATGTCTGTGACCCAATATGAGATGAGATTTTTGCAGCTAGCCCGTCATGCTACTTGGATGATCCCGACAGATCAGGAGAGGATTAGGAGGTTCGTGGATAGCCTCAACTATTCACTCTGCATTTTGATGACCAGAGAGAGTGTTTTGGGAGCTTCGTTCAAGGAGGTAGTTGATATTGCTCGTGATATTTAGGTGATTCGCCACAGGAAGCGTAAGGATAGGGAGGCCAAGAGGCCTCAGAGTTCAGGCAGTTTTAGTGGTGCTCCGTCTAGGGGCCAGTTATAGCATGGTAGAGGTCATTCCTTCAGGACTTCTTAGTCAGCTCGCCCAGAGTATAGTGGGCCTTCTTTAGGCCTTGGTCATCAGGGATTCCAGCAGGGCCAACTTTCACTTAGTGCCCTTCCCGCATAGAGCTCTTCTCATGCCTCTTCAGCCCAGGTTTCTTCGGCAGTGAGGGCTTCCCTTCAGTCCCTTTTACCAGCACCAGAGAGTTGCTACAAGTGCCGTGAGTTTGGCTATATGAAGAGGGATTGTCCTCGACGTCATGGTGGTCGGTTTTAGTAGAGGGATCAGCCCCCGTCTTCTACCCCATCTACTTTAGCAGCCTCCCAATCAGGTAGGGGTGGGCGCCAGGCAGCCAGGGGCCACCATAGGGGTGGAGATCGATCTGGCGGTCGCCAGGCTCGATTCTATGCTCTCCTAGACAAGAGGGATGCCATTGCATCAGATGCTGTTATCATATGTATTATCTAAGTCTACCACAAGGATGCCTTTGTCTTGTTTGATCCCGGTTCTACCTATTCCTATGTGTTTTCATATTTTGCTCATCACCTGGGTACGACCCATGGGTGTCTTGCTTTACCTGTGCATGTATATAACCCGGTGGGTGATACTATTATTATAGACCATGTGTATTGGTCATGTCTAGTGACTATTGGGGGTCTGGAGACCCGAGTTGACTTATTGCTGTTGAGCATGGTCGATTTTGATGTTATTTTGGGCATGGATTGGCTATCTCTGTGCCATGCTATTCTAGAATGTCATGCTAAGGCAATAACATTGGCTATACTGGGTGTTCCGAGGATTGAGTGGTGTGGTAAGACTGACTATGTTCCCAGCAGGGTAATTTCCTTCCTAAAGGCCCATCAGATGGTCGGGAAAGGTTTTCTATCGTACTTGGATTTTGTGAGAGATGTCGGAGTTGAGACTCCTAGTCTTGATTCTATTAACGTTGTGAGGGACTTCCCTGATATGTTTCCAGCAGACCTGTCGAGCATGCCGCCGGATAGGGACATTGATTTTGGCATTGATCTGGCGTCGGGCACTCAGCCCATTTCTATTCCTCCGTATCTCATGGCACCATCAGAGTTGAAAGAATTAAAGAATCAGCTTCAGGAGCTTCTAGATAAGGGGTTCATTCGTCCGATTTTGTTGTTCCTTAGGGTTCTGTTTGTTGTTATTATTTCATTTGACGAGTTGGTGGAAGATCCGTTCGAAGATCAAGGTCTTTGAAGAATCAAGCTCAAACGTTATCTCTGTTTTAGTATGGAGGTAAATCTATCAACCCTGACCTTTTCTATCATCAACCCTAAATGTTATCTATGTTTTAGTTTGTATAATATCATTCGTAACTAGGGTTTTGAACTTGCTTCAAATTTCTTCACTGTAATGTTTTCAATGTAAAATCGAGTAATAGAAATACAAATTTTAAGGTGTAACAAAAATCAATTTTCAATGTTTTCTTGTTGCATGCATTGTGACTTCTTATGTCGAGGTCTAATCGTAACTATTAATCCTTAATTAGTTTATATTCTACAATATTCAGGTATTTTAATGTCTTTTGTACTTGTTACACTAAGGTTTTTCCATGGCGAAAAAATCTCCATAGATAAGTTACATTCCTTTTCAATGGAGGATTATGTTGGCGGGATGATTACTGATTGTGTTGATGTCGATATTAATATGTTCTCATATTTTGAGTTTCTAGGTTATATGAAAAAGTTTGGGTACAATAGTTCATCTGCTGTTATCTATGTTAGACCACATAATTGTCATGGTCTAGTAGTAATTAAAGTTGATAGGGACCTTAGGAGTATTTGTAAAGAGTTAAAAAATAGGATATTTTAGTGGTATATGTAGATCACATGGTTGATGGTGCTGTATTAGTGTCCCCCTCCCCCTATTAGAATATGTCAGCCTAGTGGGGGTGATAGTAATGTTACTTTTCAGAAGGAATCTGGTCAAGATTTGGGGTGTTGTGAGGGTTTGAGAACTTCTGAAAAGGCATTCGATACTATTAAAAATAGTGCCAATAACAGTATGCCTACAACTGTTACTACTGATGATAGTTCAAACTCCTTATTTGAATAATACTCATCTGAATCTAGGAGCAGCACTGATAATAGCCCAGGTTCAGATTATTAGGAGTTGTTTGAAGAAAGAGAAGTTGATTATGGCAGTGATACACATGATGAGTACATGGCATTTAGGGCAGAAAGAAGGATTGTATAAAGAAGAAAGAAGAAATAATGTGCTCCTAAACAAGAACATGTTAAACTAGATAAGAGAGGGCTAGATGCGGGCTATGATGAATATGCTAGGAAGAAGAAGAGATTAGAATGAACCGACAAGAGTGAGGGTTAAGTGCAAGAAGACATCATGTCCATAGCTTCTAGTTGCTAGTTATGATTCTATGACTAAGGATTTTGTAATCAAGAACTATAATCCAGCTCACAAATGTGACCCTGCTAGCAGAAACAAGCTATGTAATTCAAAGTTCTTTGCCAAAAGGTTCAATAAGAGGATAAAAGAACAACCTAATACGAGAATATTCAAGTTCAGGAGCTGATTAGAAAGAAATGAGGATTGTATGTTGGAAGGACAATTTGTAGGAGGGCAAAAAATATTATTACTGATGTTCTAAACGTCAATACCACACAAGAGAGGGGAGGGCGTTATTTGTGTGGTACCTAATTTTTACACTAGAAGAACCTGGCTCTTCTAGATGTACTTACTATAACTATTGCGGAATTAAGAGTGCATAAAGTAAAGAACACAGAGATTTTTACGTGGGAAATACCGGCTCAAAAGGTGAAAAAACTACGACCTACTACTCAGTAGAATTTTTCCAAACTTCCACTAAAATCACTGAGCCAAAAACAACATTTACAAACTCTTGTAAACTTAAGGATTAAACTCTAATCCTAGTGTGGCACACAACCTCAACTACTGCAACACTTTCAAGTTAATTTTAACTTGAATACTCAAAGTACCAAATGTCACACCTCTTTTTTCTGCACCCGCGTGAGCACGAGGGGAGCGATAGGAGTTTTTCCAATTAAAGGACAATCAAAACGGGATTTATTTAATGAAATCAGAGTCGCCACTTGGGAGATTTATGGTGTCCCAAGTCACCGATTTGAATCCCGAATCGAGGAAAAGAATGACTCTATTTAATAGTGTGCGTACCAGAAATCCGGATAAGGAATTCTGTTAACCCGGGAGAAGGTGTTAGGCATTCCCGAGTTCCGTGGTTCTAGCACGGTCGCTCAACTGTCATATTCGGCTTATTTATCTAATTTACCATGCTCTAACTTATGTGGAATGTTTAACCTTTAACCGCTTTTAATATTAAAATTATTATTTGTTTTGTACAAGAATTACAACGTCGTAAAAATGTATCTCGAACCACGCCGTACCAGTACGCCCGTGGCTTTTAACACATTTCGACTTCGTTGTGTTTTAGATTTGGGTCACATAAACGTGCACCCGTATTTGGGAAGGTAATATTATTAACATACGCGCCTAAAGAGACCAACGTGTTATTGTTTTGGTGAAAGCGGCCAAAATTCGCTACTTCTTTTTCCCATATATCGATTTCAAATTCTTCTCACTCTAGCCAAACTTTCCCCTTTATTACTACTCACTATAACATCATAACCAACGACAATTCCAGTAAAAAAACTATAGTTTTGACATAAGTGCTACTACTAAAATCATTCTTATTGTACAAATTTCTAGCTAACTCCTGTTACAAAGTTGCAATAAAGATCAAAACTCTGCCTTCCTTTTCAGAAAACCATATTTTGCATTTAATCAAACAAAATACTTAACAATCACACAATTAATCCCATGCATAACTCAATAAAGCAAATCTGATAAGCAAAGCCGGACAAGAAAATTGACCGACGGATACATTAAACATCATGAATGATAATTCTGAAGGGAACAATCAGAGGCAAGAAAACTAACCAACAGTAAACGGAACCAGCACCGGATGACCAAAACAGTGGTCAGAAGCCTCAACGAAACTACGACCTATATCCTGAAAGTTGCCGACGACCTCGAGCGTTCGAACACCCACCTCCGCTTTATACCATATCGAGCAAAACCCAGAACTTAACGGGTCTCAAGCAGGCTGCCGTGAACGAGAAGAAGCAGGAAGTTCAGGGGTCACTGGGGTAAGATGGCGACAGGAAGAGCTACTGCGTGCATGGTATTAGCGACGGATGACTGGTAACGACGTAGATGACGGCATGATGGAGTAGTTGACGGGCAGCAGTAGGGGTGTTGCTGCTCGACGTGAGGTAGGCGAAGGAGATGGTGTGAGGGTCAGTTGCGTCTGTTGGTGACTGTCGTGGGCTGGACGACGGGAGGTGTTTGAGCTGCTGGTCGACAGGGTAGTTAACAGGGGTAAGAGACTAGTCAAGGCTGCTGGAGGTCGTTGGTTATGGAGCTGGAGACAGGACAGTGGTCGACGGAAGTTGGAGGTTCAAGCGACGTGGGGGGGTGGTCGTTTTGGGCCTAGGCGTCGGGACGACGTAGGGGGAGGGCCGGTGTTGGTCGAGAACGGCAGTAGGGTTTTGTTTTGTTTTCTTCCATCTGGTGTAGCTCCCGTAAGAAGATGACTACACAGTCCCTCTCAAAATGTATTCATTTGTGTGTGTGTGTTGTTTTTTTCTCTCGTTGTTTTCGTCCCAAAAATGGAGAAAATCCAGTAGTCTCCTTGTTCTCCTTTTTCTCTCAGAAGAAGACGAGGCAATAGTCTTTTTCTTTTTCCTTGCTGCCCCTTTCTCTTCTTAAAGAAGAAGACCTACAGTAACAATTTTTGTTACCAAAAAAAGTCCCTGAAGTCTCCTTTGTTTTGTTTTTTTATTCTCTTTCTTTTCTTCACGTGAGCCCCCCCCTTTATTTGTCAATCCCCTTTTCCTTTTTTAAAATCATTCCCCCTTTGTTTTTTTTAAAAATGAGCCAGCACTCAAAATAGTCACCCCTTCTCCCCCCTCACGTGAAAGATCCCTCTTTCCATTTTTAAAATCAACAACAAAATCCTCTACCCATCCCCTGTCCGTTGGAAATATTCCAATGCCCACGTGAGAGACCAAGAGTGATGGGTCTCCACGTGGGTTTCAAGAGTCGTGGGTTTCATCTCGTGCTCCGTCCGTGTCCCCCACGTGTGGTGGGCTCGAATTATTATGGGCTAGGTCCGAAAAATTATAAAACCGGGTAGTTTGAACCCGAATATTATTTCTTTGCCCGGAACCGAGAATGAGAACGCGATGTTATTAATTAATCCTACGTAAGCAAAATAACTATAAGACTAATAATTAAAACAAAGTTATTTTTTATATTTTTCTTTCAAAATTAAAGTAACTACAAAATGTTAATGTAACTGTTTTTATTATTTTCGTTTTTTTATAAAAAGATAAAAATATAAAGTACTATTTTTTGTATTTTTCAAGTTTAAAAATGACTACGAAACATTAATAAAACTATATTTTTGTTATTTTTTATTTTAAGGTAAAAATAAAGTAAAAGAGTCAAATTTAGCTAAAATAGCTATCTTAAAACTAAACTAAATATTTTACGCTAAAAATATAAAAAATCTCGGGTAGGGGCAAAATCACGCATCTACACCTAATACAATTGCTTCTATGAAAGCTGAAAGGTACAATATAAAAACACCAACTACAATTGAACTAGAAATAAAGAAAGACACAATGGAATTGGTTCTTCACTCTTGGTTCATGCAGCTTGAGATGTGCACACTTGAATCACACTCAAATTACTTGCAAAATCTCCTAGCTCTTTGCCTCTTTTGTTCTCAATTTAGTTTAACTTCTGCGTATATGCAATCACCTGTAAAAAAGAACAATCATTATTATTTATAGAGTTATTAATCAGAGTTTGATTAAAACTCGAATTGCTGATCTTTCATCATATTCAAGTCCTAGAACAACTCAAACTCCAATCCTTATCCTTGATCTAGATGTAGTTCTCTTCATATAAGGAGACTTCTTCTCCTTATCCCATATGCAATCTTTTCGATTAGTTCATAAGGTATTCATAAGATATTACTGCTTGATCCCAAAGGCTTATCTTACGTGTATCCCATGTGCATGGGCCATAACCACCGTGCCTCATAAGATGGACCTGGTCCTTCACTGAGTTCATTTGTCATTCTTCAAAACTTCAACTGAACTAGGGTGTCACCACCCAAATCGCGCACTGGTCGTGATGGAGCCTCTTGTGAAGACAAGGCCAACCAACTAACCCAACTCGTCTCTTTCAAAATAGTTAAACACAAATGAACGGAAAAATACGACTTAATGATATTAATTAACAGATTTACAACCCAAACCAACCTAAATCGGGGCATCACAAAGTCACAAGCATCTATCATAGTATAAATACAACTACAAGACCTAAAGTATACAAAGCCGGGATAATGAACCTAAAGAGAGAAGAATGGTGCTGCGAACGTAGGCAGTCACCTTACTACTCCTATAGCCCTGAGTCTGATCAGCCAAAGCCCGCTATCGGGTGAACAAATACTTACATCTCCATGTGAGCTGCTGGGAGTAAAGTGAGTACTCCAACTTAGTGAGTAATAAAGGTAAAAAATAACTGAGCAGCAAGAAATCATGTAAAGCAACCAACATGCTATATAGAAGCTGAATATAATCTTTCTAAGAAAACAGTAAAATCTGTGAAATCTTTACAAATATATTGGCTCAGTTCAAATCTCCTTTGAAAATAATCTTTTCAATAATTTCCAAAACGATTTCAAAACAGTTAGTGCTGATAAGCACAAAAAAATTCATCCTCGGGCACAAATACCACAGTGTAACAGGTAAAAAGGGCAAATAAATATGAAAGATGAGCACATAAAAGTATGCCCCTCGGGCTCAATATCAATCGCTCAGAACAGTATCAGCCCCTCGGGCAAAGTACCACATCACTCAGAACAGTATCAACCCCTCGTGCTCAGTATCAGTCACACAGTACAACATCAGCCCCTCAGGCTCACTCTCAAATCACATGGGTACCCGCGCTCACTATGGGAGTATAGACTCTGGAGGAGCTCCTATAGCCCAAGCGCTATATCATCATAAGGCCTGAAAGCCTCCTCACATATCACTCGAGGCCTGAAAGCCTCCTCACATCACGCTCAAGGCCTGAAAGCCACACTCAGTCCAGAAACATCATAAGACCCTCGGGCATCAATAAAATAATAGTTCTCATCCCAAACAACAGTGAAATATTATTAAAGTATCAAAATTCAATAAAAACGGCTGAGTATGCAAAAATAGTATAATCAACAGGACTGAGTTCAAGTAGGTGAGGAAAGAGTGATAAAAATCCCCGAAGGGGTTCAAATAATTGGCACGAAGCCCAAATAAGGCAATCCGCCCAAATCATGATAATATCAAATAAGCTTCAGTCAAATACGCGGTAAAATTAATAACCGGAATAGTTCAAGTCACAATCCCCAACGGTGCTCTACCCTACTCTCGCTATCCGGCATATAAGTCACCTCAATATAGCACTACAGTGTGCAAATGTGGGGTTTCAAACCCTCAGGATATCATTTACTATCATTACTCACCTCGAACTGGTGAAATCTCTAGCTCGCGATGCCTTTTACCTTCAAACCGGCCTCCACGCGCGTCGAATCTATCCACATTAGAACGACTACATCACAATATGCCAATGAGACAATACCCAATCGAAAACAATAGAAAAATAGCAAACATCTCAAAATTAGCAAAACTCGAGCCTCGGGCCCACTTCTTGGAAATCAGAAAATTTAACATTAATGGATTCCTCATCTTCTCACGAGTTCATACATACTAAGAACTCTCAAATCCGAGCTCAAATGACCCGTCAAATCCCAATTTGAAATATAAAAAACTCAAGCCCTAGTTCATAAATTTTAGGCTTAATTTCCATGAATTTCTAGATGGATTACACAATAAGAACTGAGTTTTAAATTTAAAAATCTTACCTCCAATCGATTCTCCTTGAATCCCTCTTTAATTTCCTTCAAAAAGCTCTCAAAAGATCAACAATGGAGTAAATGAGCCCCAAAATCGTGGATGAAATGTTTTAAAACATTCTGCCCTGGTCACTGTAGCTAACCCTATGCGATCACATCCGAACTACTGCGATCGCATAGCACAAATTTCCAGGCCTCCAAAATGCCCTATGCGATCGCAATGCACTATCCAACAACACTGTGCAATCGCAACACTTCTCATGCGATCGCATAGCACAACCAAACAGCCCCTATAATTCCTTCTAACGATCGCAACCCTTGCTATGCGATCACATAGAGCAAAATTACTTTGCTTTGACTGCTGCATTTCTGCAGCATTTTCCAACTTCAAAAATTCTTGATAGCCATATGAAATTACCCCGGGGCCCTCGGGACCTCAACGAAAAGCACCAACATGACTTGAAACATCGTCCAAACTTGTTCCAATCATCAAAACGCATCAAACAACACTAAAATCATCAATTCTCATCGGATTCAAGCCTAAGTTCTTCCAAAACTTTTGAAACACGCATTCGATCAAAAACCCAACCAAACCACATCCGAATGACCTGAAATTTTGCACACATGTCCCAAATCACCTAACGAAGCTGCAACAACTCTCGGAATTCCATTCTGGCCCTCGGATCAAAATCTTACCTATCAACCAAAAATTGCCAAAATACTAACTTCGCCAATTCAAGCCTAATTCTACGTCGTACCTCCAAAACCACTTCCGATCACGCTCCGAAGTCACAAATCATCTCCCGGAGCTAACCAAACCATCAGAATTCATATCCGATCCCTCTAACACGCAAGTCAACTTTCAATTGACTTTTCCAAACTAAGTCTTCCTTAAAGAGACTAGGTGCCTCATTTCTTATCAAAATCAATCCAAATCAACTCTAACACACCAAATATCGATAACGAAACATAAAGAAGCATAAAATGTGGGAAACAGAGCGGTTCTCATGAGATGACGGGTCGGGTCTTCACATCCTCCCCAACTTAAACAAACGCTCATCCTCGAGCGTACCTAGAGTTGCCCTAGAAGTCAACCAATAACTGAATGAACTTACCAAGCATATACTCGAGGGTGGTACCACGTTACCCTATCTTGCATAGGTCCACCAACACAATATAGCTGAAATTCCATGATCCATCTAGTCCATAAACCATAGAACCACATTGCACTTTACAAAATCATACACAAGATCAGAACCTCGCATCTATATTCACAATAAGCCTGAACCAACTGTAATAACCCATACCTGCAACCTTAGGTGTAGTCACATGATATCCTGCATAACCCAAACACTCAAAACGATAACTTTTATCCATATCAGTTGTCCACAACATCCGAATACCGGTAAAAAAACCTCTTTTTAACTAAGGTCTTATTCCAACACTTTCATATACTGCCAACGTTAAACGAACCACATAATAAATCATAACCATTTCTCAGATCGACCATTCATGAAGCTACTTCCCTTTTGACTAATACCACCGAAGATTCCAAGCCGACCTCGATATTATCCTTCCAACAAGCTGGAATTAAATCCATTCGTATTTATTAGTGACCCCAATGATCACCTCGAATCCAACATACCTCTATGGTGATATGACACCTCAATATAGGCCTAAGCCACAACTTACATAATACACGCACCAATAAGAAATGAACTGAATATACTCAAATCATGAAAAATGACTCAAACGAAAGACCTGTAACTCAAGCTCATCAATACCATCACCACACAAGGCTGAGACCCCGTCTCACATCATAGAAATATAACACCTGAATCTACCCCGAAAGGTCATAACCAACACTCTATTTACCG
Organism: Nicotiana noctiflora; assembly: GCA_032618575.1. Taxonomy (NCBI): domain Eukaryota; kingdom Viridiplantae; phylum Streptophyta; class Magnoliopsida; order Solanales; family Solanaceae; genus Nicotiana; species Nicotiana noctiflora. The sequence goes on from JASVEL010003233.1 coordinate 210,798, forward strand.
AGCAACACCCAATTACTCTTCCCGCTCGACTTTCACTATGAATCCCTAATAGCACCACACCACATGTGACCATAAACAACAAATCATAACATCTCACAACACCGAAAAGCAATTCTATCTGAATATGTAGCCACTTTGGCCTGCCGACGAACTCATTACCAAGGAGGCCTGAAACTACTCCTTCCACTACTATAACTCCTATTGGATCCGTACGATACGGTGCCCGACACCAAATCGATACTGAATCCACAACCTCGCCCTGCGACATGCCCAGCCACAAGAAAGGCATCCAAAAAGTCCCTCAACACCAGAACTGAATCAATGGTAGAAACCTTTGCACTGAGATCCATCACGAAGGCCCAACTAAGAAAACCAATTCTTCCCAGCCGTCCGCTTGGTCTTTGAAATATAAACCACCCTACTAGAACATAATCCAACGCACCTCGCCACTCATCCCGTGACATTTCCGGCATAGCCCATAGCATAATAGATCAGAATCACCCAACACTAAGACAACTAGTCTGAATTCCAACATTACATCCAAAAATCTAACATACTTGCAAGTAAAGATCCACTCGGGCTTCCAAATCCCAATAGCCACTAAACGCTGCCGATGCACACGATCCACAACCACTACATAGTCTGTACATGAGAACTTCCAGTCTCCACTCCATATAACACGCAAATCACCATACTTGATCCCAAATTCCGCCGTACGAGTCCTTATCACACCTCAAGTACCCAATCATTCCACGAAAGATATTCTAAAATTCCCCTGTGCCACCACACAAACTCAGATATCAATAGTCGGTATAACAAGAAAGCGCAGCAATACTACCGAAGTATCATCGGTTTAATCACATTACCTCTTTCTGAGATGTATACTCTCGTCAAATCACTTCTAATTAGCAGTATCATTTATTTGATTATCTGAGGCTACCCATTGCCTAAGAGTTTTATGAAATTCCTTTTAGAACTGAACTAAAACCTCATACAAGCAAATCTCAATCCTCCATAACATACTGCATATAGCATACCATCCCAGGATAGCAAGAAAACTTTGAACTCCCTTTCGAGCCATAGACATATACTCACTCAACTAGTCAAGAACTTCCATTGATCCCATCTAGAAGAAAAATTATTACACACTCCATGCTCCGCTTGTCCATAGAAAATATACATCTCCAAACTACGATGAAACCCAACAAGAATTCTCTCCCAAATTCCATTTGTACAAGCTAAACTGTTAGGACTAAATCCTTCTAATTAGGCCAAGCTAAACAAGCTGTTAAAACTCAAGAGCTTTGCTGCAAAATACCTGTACGAACTCATTGCCTCGACCACACACAAATAATTAATCACATCCTTACCATACCAATTTGGTCTTCTATTAAGATACTCCACCCATCTAAATTTCCTTATGTTCCATCCTCAACTTGATATTTCCTCTTACTGTAGCACCATAATGCCTCACCCAGGCTTACCACACGAGACCCAAGCATGAACCACACTGTCTAAAACCCATAATTAACATAGAACTACCACAAATCTGAACCTCTTCCAATGAAAACATAGTTTCTAACCACACATGCGACTTGAAGATACCCGATTATTCCCTGTAGGCTCTTGAACGCATTAGAACCATTTTCACAAGTCATTCTCTCTTATTCAAACTACAAATCACCTGACCTGACTGATAGAACCACCCGTGCCTCATTGGCACCCGATACCACAAAATGATGTCTTCATCCCAATACAACCAAACAACTTCTTACTTTATACGTCGAGCATCCTTTGTCAATAACACTCTAGACATTCCGTGATTCTCATACTCTGTGAGGCATAATTTAACCTTTGTCACAATTTTCCTTTACTTTAGCCATATCTAACTCAGTCGCACACCCCAAACTGAAACCAACATAGCACCTAACCGAGCAATCAACTAATCAACAACAACCTCCCCAACTTGGCTCGAAGCCATATATCAAGACACACTCAACAACGCATAACACTTTTACTCTATTGATGCCACAATACCATAGTGAGATTAAACTCAAATCATTTACAAGTTTGTGAAAACACAGATCATCTAGTACTGTAATCCTTTGCAAATCTCGCATTCATCCCCATATCAGTTGAGTCCACTCTCTTAAGTGACCCGAATTTACAAATTTCAACACGTACCCTTCAATTACACGAGATCTTCTAGCATACACATAAGGATCATACCACTTAAGAACACTTTGCAGGAGATAACCCACCTGCTTGCCTCAATTTAGTATTTATGCCACCGTCATACATATTACACAGTCAATCAGCCTACCTGAGCCTGAACTTATACCACGACATGGAATTTACCCCACTCTCAGTTGGAAACATGAAATGATTATTTATGCACCCATAACTCGGAGCTACACGTCCAATCACAATGGAAATCATACACTTAATAGTTCATTTATCATCCTGCAGACTCTCTTTGTTATTTCCAAGTTACATAGCAGTACCAACATACTCATCACATGGCTATCTAACCATTACTTCCACTAATAGAGACAATATCGAACATTTAAGTTCAAAACAATTACTCACATAATCAGCAACTCGGTGCTCAAGCCATAGGCAAAGATTCGGCCTCACATCCCCAAACTAGCCCAACATACTCACAAAGATTACATCTCGCCCCTCGATCGCGGAATCACAAGCCATCGAGGCATGATACTGAGCACTAATATGCGCATACAAACACGTCAAAGGAATTTCAAGCGCTCCTTTTTCAAGCTGAATCAAGGACGCACGATAAGAATTTCAAGAATGTGAAGTTTTCCTAAAGGTTCTGCAGCCTCTCGAGAATATATATACAGACGTCTCCGTATCGATCCGCGAGACTCTACTAAACATGCTCATGACTCGTGAGACCTAGTAACCTATGCTCTGATACTAATATGTCACGACCCAAACCCCGCACTGGTCGTGATGGCACCTCTCGTGAAGACAAGGCCATCCAACTAACCTAACTCATTTCTTTCAAAATAGTTAAATACAAATGAACGGAAAAATACGACTTAATGATATTAATTAATAGATTTACAACCCAACACAACCTAAATCAGGGTGTCACAAGTCACGAGCATCTATCAAAGTATAAATACAACTACAAGACCTAAAGTATACAAAGTAGGGATAATGAACCAAAAGAGAGAAGAATGGTGCTGCGAACGCAGGCAGTCACCTTGCTACTCCTATAGCTCTGCCTCTGATAAGCCAAAACCCGCTACTGGGTAAACAAATACATACATCTACACGCGAGGTGCAGGAAGTAAAGTGAGTACTCCAACTCAGTGAGTAATAAAGGTAAATAATAACTGAGCAGCAAAAAATCACGTAAAGCAACCAACATGCTGTGCAGAAGCCGCGTATAATCTTTCTGAGAAAACAGTGAAATCTATGAAATCTTTAGAAATATCTTGGATCAGTTCAAATCTCCTTTGAAAATGATCTTTTCAATAATTACTGAAACGATTTCAAAATAGTTAGTGCTGATAAGCATAGAAAAATCCGCCCTTGGGCACAAGTACCACAGTATAACAAGTAAAAAGGGCAAATAAATATGCAAAATGAGCACATAAAAGTATGCCCCTTAGGCACATCTCAAAATAATACTAGCCCCTCGGGCTCAATATCAATCGGTTAGAACAGTATCATCCCCTCGAGCAGAGTATCACATCACTCAAAATAGTATCAGTCCCTGGGGCTCAGTATCAGTCACATAGTACAATATCAGCCCCTCGGGCTCACTCTCAAATCACATGGGTAACCGCGCTCACTGTGGGGGTGAAGACGCTGGAGGGGATCCTACAGCCCAAGCGCTATATCATCATAAATTCTAAAAGCCTGTACATATCAATATGAGGCCTGAAACCCTTCTCACATTACACTCGAGGCCTGAAAGCCTCCTCACCTCACGCTCAAGACCTGAAAGCCTCATTCATTCCAAAAAAAATCATAAGCCCCTCGGGCATCAATAAAATAATAGTTCTCATCCATAACAATAGTGAAATATCAGTAAAGTCTCAAAAATCAATTAAAATGGCTGAGTTGTAAAAATATTATAATCAATAGGACTTCAAGTAGTATATCAAATAGTGAGTAAACAGTTATAAAAAACCCCGAAGGGGTTCAAATAATTGGCCCAAATATGGCAATACACCCAAATCACGATAATATCAAATAAGTTTAAGTCAAATACAAGAAAAAATCAACAATCGAGACGGACTAAGTTACAATCCCCAATGATGCTCTACCCCCCACTCGCTATTCGGTGTACAAGTAACCTCAATATAGCACTATGATGTGCAAATCCGGGGTTTCAAACCCCCACGATATCATTTACTATCGTTACTCACCTCGATCCGGTGAAATATCTAGCTCGCGATGCCTTTGCCCCTCAAACCGGCATCCACGCGCGTCGAATCTATCCAACATCAGAGTGAATACATCACAATATGCCAATGGGATAATACCCAATCGAAAACAATTGAAAAATAGCAAAAATCTCGAAATAAGAAAACTCGAGCCCCGAGCCCACTTCTAAAAAATCAAAAAATTTAACATTAATGGATTCCTCATCTTCTCACGAGTTCATACATACTAAGAACTCTCAAATCCGAGCTCAAATGACCTATCAAATCCCAATTTGAAATATCAAAAACTCAAGCCCTAGTTCATCAATTTAAGACTTAATTTCCATGAATTTCTAGATGTATTACACAATAGAATGAGTTTTAACTTCAAAAATCTTACCTCCAATCGATTCCCCTTGAATCCCTCTTCAATTTTCTTCAAAAAGCTCTAAAAAAGATCAATAATGGAGTAAATGAGCCCCAAAATCACAGATGAAATGTTTTAAAACATTCTACCTAGGTCACTGTATCTAGCCCTATGCGATTGCATCCGAACTACTGCGATCGCATATCACAAATTTCCAGGCCTCCAAAGTACCCTATGCGATCGCGACTGGACCTCTACGATCGCAATGCACCATCCAACAACACTGTGAGATCACAACACTTCTCATGCGATCGCATACCACAACCAAACAACCCCTATAATTCCTTCTATCCGATCGTAGCCCTTGCTATGCGGCCGCATGGAGAAAAATTGCTTTGCACTGACTGCTGCATTTCGACAATATTTTCCAACTTCAAAAATATCTGATAGCCATCCGAAATTATCCCGAGGCCCTCGGGACCTCAACCAAAAGCACCAACATGACTTAAAACATCGTCCAAACTTGTTCCAATCATCAAAACACATCAAACAACACTAAAATCATCAATTCTCATCGGATTCAAGCCTAAGTTCTTCCAAAACTTACGAAACACGCATTCGATCAAAAACCTTACCAAACTATGTCCAAATGACCTGAAATTTCGCACACATGTCCCAATTCACCTAATGAAGCTACCGAAACTATCGAAATTCCATCCTCGAATTAAAATCTCACCTATCAACCAGAAATTGCCAAAATATTAACTTCGCCAATTCAAGCCTAATTCTACGTCGGACCTCCAAAACCACTTCCGATCATGCTCCTAAGTCGCAAATCATCTCTCGGAGCTAACCAAACTATCCGAATCAATATCTAATCCCTCTAACACACAAGTCAACTTCTAGTTGACTTTCCAAACTAAGTTTTCCTTAAAGAGACTAAGTGCCTTATTTCTTATCAAAACTAATCCAAATCAACTCTAACACACCAAATTACGATAAAAAACACGAAGACGCATACAATGGGGGAAATAGAGTAGTTCTCATGAGATGACATGTCGGGTCGTCACATCGGGCCAATAAATTCTCCCTTTTTGATGATAACAAACTCTGTGTTTTTACTGATCAGAGAACCAATGGAACTGAGCTAACAACACTTTTACTTAAGCTTTTTTAACTCATCATTTAGGACCATATTTAGTCAGGTTATAAATATCACTTTTTCAGAATATAAAGTAAAGCACAATATCTCTTCCCCTTTTAGCATCATCGAACAACTGCATATAATGTGAATCCTAGATTGTAATAATTACTCATAGCTACTGGGGCAAGTGTAGGTTAAAGCACCATCAAACTTGACAAAAACTCATCTATTGAGAAGAAAATCATCACAAAGCAAGATAAAAGTATATAGTCATTGATAGTAAATGCTTCTACAACCAATCCACAAAAAGAAATAAAAACATTCAACCATGAACAAGCGAAGAAAAACCCCTAATCTAGGTCAGGGGGGGGGGGGTTTACTAGAATGGTTCAAGAATAGTGCTGGAGGACCTAAGGCTTGGAGGAACTAGAGGGTTGGGATTGGAGAAGATTGATCATTATTTGAAGCATCCCTTCACCCTTTTCCTTTTCTTTTGCTAGCTTATGTTTCAGGCTATTCCTCTCATTATCATGTTTAGCAACTCGAGTCTTGAGCCTAGCAATCTCAGTATCCTTTATCCCACACTCTTGAACCAAAGCCCTAAGCTTGCTGTTCATTAGAGTCTTCAAAGATGAACCGGGTTAAAATGGGGCTACACTAAGGAGATAGTCACAAGCCTGCAGGGTTTTGACACCAAAATGGTTCTTGCTGGAGGCCATCTCCCATTTCTTCAAGGGAATATTCAACCTATCTAGCACAGTCATCAGTATGAACCCATAAGAAGTAGCATGAGCCTTGGAGCCATTTATGACCCTGTCCAGCAACTTGACAATGAAGGCGAGCCAGTTAATTCTCTTTTCTCTCACAAGGCATTCCATAAGAACCAAGTCCATGTAGTTAGCAGTATGCCTCCTCTCCTATCTAGGCAACATACACTTGTTCACAAATTCAAATAGCACATGGTGCTCAGGCTTCATCTCACTATTCTATACAAATCTTGCCTCTGGCACATCTTCAACGGACTTAGTGTCACAAAAGTTTCTGGTGATTTGGAGAGCACTAGGAAGATCATCTAGACAAGGCCACCTCTGCCTAGTGTAGTCATCTTAGCTTTCACATGGTATGTCCAGAATTGTCCCCAATTTAGGTGCATCGAATTTCACCTTCACTCCCCTAAACACACTGGTGACTACCCTATTTTTCATAGTGGCATTTGCCATGAACTCGATTAGCTCCTTTATTGCTAGCCTTCCATGCAGTTGAAGAACCATGTTCTTCCAACCTTGTAAATCTAGAGCATTTACCAACCTAATCATGCATGGCTCGTCCAGGTCTTTCAGCAACCTCCCCTTTAGAATCTTTCTCCAGCCAAAGATGGAAAATCGATCTTGTTCCTTTTCTAACTCCTTCTCTTTTTCTTCTCCACTCCACTCTTCTTCAGTAACTTTTACTTCTTTTCCCTTTACTGCAAACCTAGTTCTTTTGGCCAATGAGGGTTCATCAGATACATATTTTGAAGACTTCTTTGCAGGAGTCTTGGTTCTTTTTGGTTTGGCAATGGGAACCTTCACAGTTGTACCTCTCTCTTAATGGACCAGTTCCATTTCATCCTCTCCTTCTTCTGCAGCCACAGAACTTTCCACAACATTAGCTTTTCCCTTTTCCTTCTTCTTTTCTTGCCCTCCTCTATGGCTTTCTACAATTCAGCCTCACTTTGCGTTACCCTACTTCTAGTAGCTCTCACCTTTGGTACTGAAGGGACAATAGACTTAGGAGATGACGTCTTGATCTTCTTTGTTGGCTTAGAGGTAGTTGGAGCCTGTTAAGAAGAAGCTTTGCGCTTCTTGGGATCATAGCTTGCTCCAACTTTCTTCAGAATATCCGCCAAGGTTTCCTCTACAGATGGACTAGGTGCATCTTGTTGTTCACTCAGGTGCACAAGACCTTTAGCAGCCTCCCCAGATTCACTTCCCCCTGGCTTGTTTCCACTGTCCTCATCTCCTCCACAAATTGCAAGAATTTTACCTTTATTTTTCTTTCCCTTTCACTTCGATTCTCCCTCACTTACATCTCTCACAGATCCTATCAACACAAACCTATCATCTACTTTCTCCATTACATAAAAAAAGAGTAGCATGTGTTTACCTCTTTAGGGGTTTCTTGATTCTTGTCTGATTCAGAAGACCCGCGTTCTTCTCCATCACTTGTAGAGACAAAAGCTTTAGACTCGGAGCTTGAGTCAGATGATTCCCTTTTAGAGCTTTCCCCTCTTAGACTCGCTTTTAATTTTTCATTTAACGCTTTTCTCAAAGGGCTAGAAGCTACAGTTTTCCTGGCCAACATTTTCTGGCGATGAAATCTAGGATTTGGGGTTTCAAAAGGAGGTGTGGAAGATGAAATATTATGAGATACTGGTAGGGGGTACTTGGGTTGTCGTGAGGGTTTGTCGTGGTAGAGAATTTCTGGGAATTTTGGAAATTTTGGCGATGAAAGAGATGATCAAAATTTTGGAGGAAGTGAGTGCTGGTTATGAACAAAAAGAAAAAATGTAGTGTGTATTTAAAGAGGTGCTATGATTAAGTGTAGTAACGACAGGCTTTTTCAGAGTCAATTAGAGGTCTAGTCACATTAGAATTCCGGTCTCTTGGTGATTAATGGACGACGCTGGTTTTTAGGAAAAAGTCCTATTTTAATTGGACTCCTAGGGTAATGAAACTGGTTCAATGCTCAAAAGATAGAATTTCTGGAAGTTTGGTGTAATTAGGACTTTTGCTCGCGATTGGAAAATTTATCTTTCTGATTGTGCATAGTATAGAAACATACCTAAACTTTCTTTTGAGCATATACTGATGAACCAGGTTCTTCAAGTAAAATTTGTCTTGATCATCCCTCAAATGTCAAAATAGAAAAACCTTGTAAGAGACCAATGATTCATATAAACACAAGTCACATGAGTATACTAACTAAAGTATGAAACTGAGTAAGAATTAGTCTAGATATTTACATGATATTAAGAAACCCCAACCATTTTTAATTTTTTTTCTTTGTGCATTTTGAACTGGACCATTTAGGAGATCTTAATCATCCTTAATTCCAACATGTTCCTTTCAAAGTTTTCTCTACTCAGTGCTTTAGTGAAGATATCATCTATCTGTTTATCAATAGCACATAATTCTATTGAGATTAACCCTTTCTCATAGTTATCTCTTAAGAAGTGGTGTCTAACATTTATGTGCTTGGTCCTTTTATGATGATCAAGGTTCTTTGTCATACTTATAGAACTAGTGTTATCACAAAATATTGGAATACATTCCACTTCAATTCCAAAGTCTACCAGCTATTGTTTGATCCATAGCAATTGAGCACAACAAGAAGCAACAACAACATATTCAGCTTCAGCAGTAGACATGGCTACTAAATTTTGCTTTTTGGTAGCCCATGACACAAGGCATGACCTCAGGAAATGTGCCATACCTGAAATGCTCTTCCTGTCCACTAAGAAACCTGCATAATCAACATCAACATATCCTAATAGATCAAAATTACTACTTTTGGGATACCAAAGACACATATCAGTGGTTCCTTTCAGATATCTCAATATCCTCTTGACAGCAGTCAAGTGTGACTCCTTTGGATTTACCTGGAAACGAGCACAATATCAGGTCTGCTGGTAATAGGATACAAAAGTGAACCAATCGTACCCCTATACAACTTTTGATCAACTAATGAACCAGGTTTATCAACATCTTATTTAGTGGCAGTTGCAATAGGTGTATCTATTTCTTTGGAGTCCTCCATTTTAAACTTTTTGATTAGTTCTTTTGTATACTTCTGCTGATGGATCATGGTCCCATTTGAGCTTTGTTTGATCTGTAAGCCTAGGAAGAAGTTTAGTTCACCCATCATACTCATTTGAAACTCACTTCCTATTAATTGTGCAAAGTCCTTACTCAACCTCTCAGTAGTGGCCCAAATATTATGTCATCAATATATATTTGCACAACAATGAGTTCTTTATCTTTTTCCCTTAGGAACAAAGTGCTGTTAATTTTACCTCTTTTGTACCCATGCTTCAGTAGGAATTTTGATAGTCATTCATACCAAGCTCTTGGGGCCTATTTGAGCCCATATAGAGCCTTGTCCAGCTTGTACACATGCTTAGGACATTCATTTCTTTCAAATCCTGGAGGTTGTTTCACAAACACTTCATCCTTGAGGTAGCGATTTAGGAAAGCACTTTTGACATCCATCTGATGGAGAGTGAATTCCATATGTGCTGCAAAGGAAATAAGGAGTCTGATTACCTCTAGTCTTGCAACTGGAGCACATGTCTCATCATAGTCAATGCTTTCCTCTTGGATGTAGCCCTGAATCACCGGCCTTGCCTTGTTTCTTGTAATAGTTCCATCTTCATCAAGTTTGTTCCTGAAGACCCATTTTGTACCAATGATTGATCTGTCCTTGGGTCTAGGAACTAGATGCTAGACTTGACTTCTTTCAAATTGATTGAGTTCCTCCTGCATAGCATTGACCCAATCTGCATCCTCCAAAGTCTCAACAACATTTTTAGGTTCAATAAGAGATAGAAAAGTATCAAAAACACACAGTTTCTTTAATTGTGATATGGTTTTGACTCCAGATGTTGGATAGGTGATAATGTTCTCAATGGGATGAGAACTTTGATACTTGTGAGGTTTTACAACCAATTGGCTTCTGCTGGATGTTTCAGCAATTTGACGAGGAATAGGTACATGGACAGGTTCTTTTAAGGAGTATATTTCAATACATCTTTGATTTCTTCCCCCTGCCAGGTTGTGATGAGTTGGTATTTTACCATTCCTTCTGCAGGTGTCACTTTGACTTGAGCTGATGCTTCAACAATGTTTTTGACCAGTCCAATGGCTTCATCTTCATGTTCCTTCCTCTCAGAAAGAATGTTAGTTTCATCAAGTACTATATGCACACTTTATTCTACACACAGAGTTCTATTATTAAAAACTTATAAGCTTTGCTATGTGAGGAATATCCCAAGAATACTCCCTCATCACTTCTGGGATCAAACTTTCCTAGGGAATCTTTTCTATTATTGTGCATATAGAGCTTGCAACCAAAAGCCCTAAGATGGGATATGTTTGGTTTTCTCCCTTTAAGTAACTCATAAGGAGTATTCTCTTCTAGATTCATCTATTTATGATGTAACATGCAGTGTTTACAATCTCTGCCCAGAAGCTGTGAGGCAATTTGCTTGATAGTAACATTGTTCTAGCCATATCCTCAAGAGTTCTATTTTTCCTTTCAACTACTCCATTTTGTTGTGGAGTCCTGGGGGCAGAGAAATAGTGATCTATGCCATTTTCATCACAAAATTTAGCAAACTTGGAATTTTCAAACTCAGTTCCATGATCAGACCTAATGGATACAAGATGATTTCCTAATTATTTCCGAGTCTTCCTAACAAATGCAGAAAACATGTTAAATTCTTCATCTTTGGAAGTTAGAAATAAAACCTAGGTAAATCTAGAATAGTCATCAACCAGCACCATTACATACTTTTTTCCACCTCTTCTCATGGTTCTTATTGGACCACATAGATCCATATAAACACGTTCCAACGTCTTAGACATACTTACCATTTTCTTGGATTTGAAGGATGACCTTACCTGCTTCCTCCTTGCACATGGCTCACAAACTTTGTCCTCCTTGAACGTGATATTAGGTAAACCTACAACCAAGTCCTTGGAGAATAATTTGTTTAGCTGATTTAGACCGGCATGACCAAGTCTTTTGTGCCATAGGAGGGATCATTAACTAACACACTTAAGCAAGTGAGTTCATTTTCTGAAAGAGTTGGCAAATATACAATGTAAATATTGTTAACTCTTTTTCCCTGCAAAAAAAATCTTGTCAGTGGTAAGGTTAATCACAAAGCATTTGGTGGAGATAAAAGCCACAAGGTTACCTCTGTCACACAATTGTGACACACTTATTAAACTGTATTTCAAGCCATCTATCAGGTAGACATTCTCTATGGAATGAGAATCAGTCTTGCCTACATTTCCAACCCCAATGATCTCACCTTTCTTTCCATTACCTAAGGAGACATTACCTCCTTTTAAGTCCTCAACTGAAAGGAACTCGTCCTTGTCCCAAGTCATATGTTTTGAGCAGCCACTATCCATGTACCATATTTGGCTCCCCCTTTCACTTGGACCTTCAAAAGGAAATCAGGGGTTAGTCTTAGGAACCCAAATAGCTTGGATCCCTTTTCTATAAGCAAAAAGATGAATTAAATTCCTTCTTGCCCATCTTGTCAACTTTTTATTCTCTTTAACAAAAACTTTATTCTTTTGCATTACATTCATATTTGTAGTGGTCAGTCTTACCTTAGTGTGTGCAAATTTTATTTTCAGGAAGAGTGAGGTACTTTCTTTTGGATCCCATTTAGGATCTTGAGTCCTACATCCAAGTCCTCTTAACCAAGAGAGAGCATTAGAGGCTTTATTCCACTTGTAAGTTCTGTCTAGTTCATGTTTTACTTTTCCTAGATCTTCTTTTAGGACTTTAATGAATTTATCTTTCATTTTTCCCAAATTTTCTTCTAGAGGAGACATGTGTGATCAGCTAACTTCTTCCCTATTCCTAATTTCAGTTTTAGATTTTCAGACTTAAGTTCTAGGACACTGTCGTCAAGTTCAAGAACCTGGTTCTTCAACTCAACATTTTTGTTATGTGACGACCCGACCCGTCATCACGTGAGTTACTGCCCTATTTCCCTCATCTTTATGTTCCTATATGCTTCATTATCAGTATTTGAGGTGATCGTGTTGAATTGGATTTGTTTTAGATGGAAATGAGACCCCTAGTCTCTTTAAGGAAAGCTTATGTTGAAAAAATCAATTGGAAGTTGACTATTTAGTTAAGGGATCAGATGTGATTTCCGATGATTCAGTTAGCTTCAGGGGCTGATTTGTGACTTAGGAGTGCGATCAGAATTGATTTTGGAGTTTCAGTGTAGAATTAGGCTTGAATTGGCAAAGTTAGTATTTTCGTGAATTCCGGTTGGTAGGTGAGATTTTGATCCGGGGGTCAGAATGAAATTCCGACAGTTGCAGCAGCTTTGATAGGTGATTTTGGATGTGCATGAAAAATTTTAGGTCATTCGGAGGTGTTTTGGTTTGATTTTTGATCGAATGTGAGTTTCGGAAGATATGGATAAACTTAGGCTTGAGTCCGATGTGAGTTGATGATTTTAGTGTTGTTTGATGTGTTTTTATTATTGGAACAAGTTTGTATGATGTTTTAGGATATGTTGGTGCTTTTGGTTGAGGTACCGAAGGCCTCGGGATGATTTCGAATGGCTAAACGGGAAGTTTTGAACTTAGATTTGCTGTAGAAAATACACAGCAATTGCAGACCAAAATTGGTCTTCGCGTTCGCAGGGTTTAGTCCGTGTTCGTGGAGGGGTGAGTTCTAGTGTATCACGTTCATGGTGGGGACCCCGTGATCACGTAGAGGGGTCCTGGGGTCCTGCCAAGTTCATTCATCGCGTTCACGACAATTGAGCTGCGTTCACGTAGGAAGAACAACGTGTGCATCGCGATTGCGTGAATAAAGCCGCGTTTGCATAGTTTGGCCAGCTGATGCATCGCGTTTGTGGGTTGGTCACCGCGTTCGTGAAGAAGAAAAATTGTGAGTTTAAACAAATTATGCTTCGTGATCGCGAGCCTTGGGCCGCTATCGCGTAGGGTAAAAACTGGGCGTATACAATATTTTTTATATTATTTCATCTGCAAAGCTTGGTCCATTTTTCTCCATTGTTAAGCACCTTGAGAGCTTTGTGGTAGAAATTGAAGAGGGTTTCGACGGAAATTGATTGGAGGTGAGTCCTATGGCCTAGAAACATCATTTTATGTAGAATCAACCTGTAAATTCATGGAAATTTGTGTAAAATTGGAAGAACTAGGGCTTGATTTTTGAAATGAAAATTTTGGATTTGAGGGGGCAGTTGAGCTCCGATTTTGGTAAGTTTACTATTTATGAACTCGTCGCGAGACGAGGAATCCAGTGATGTGAATTTCGTAATTCGAGAAGTGGGTCTGGGGCTTGGGTTTTGCCAACTTCTTGATTTTTGATATTTTTCATGTCTTTTCAATTGGTTTATGTTTCCTTAGCCTATTGTGACGTATTCCTTGTGGTTTTGATCATATTCGATGCGAGAGGAGGTCAATTCGAGAGGAAAAGGCATAAGAAGCTAGATTTCGGGCCGGCTTGAGGTGAGTAATGGGTGTAAATGATGTACTGAGGGTTTGAAACCCTGGAACATCACGTCGTAATGCTATATTGAGGCATGGCACGTGCTCTATGACGAGTGCAAGGTTGTTTGTTATTGGGGATTGTGACTTGGTCCGTCCCGGTGATGTTTTACTATGTTTTTCTACTAGAACTTGTTTGAAATCACTGTTACTTGGTTTTGACTATTGTATTTGGGCTTCGCACCGGCTATTTGAATCCTTCAGGGATTGATTTCACTCGTTTTGCATACTTTGCATATTGTTTAACCTCATTCCAAGGTTTTAAGTACTATTTTGCAAACTCAACCCATTTTCTAAACTTGAAAACTCAAATGATATTTTAAGTGATATTTTGGGCTATGAATTACTGATTTAAATGTGCCCAAGGGGCTTATAGTGATTTCTAGATTTATGGATGGCTTGGGCAGTACGCTGCAGCAGTAGTATATGATATTGAGGCTGAGGGCCTAGTTGGTGCCACGAGATGGCTTGTTTATTGCGCTTGTGCTATAGGAGCCCCTCCGAAGTCTTTACACACCCCCAGTGAGCACTGCCAACGTAACATATATATGGTTGGCTCGGACCGCATGCCACAATGGGTGCCTGAGTGTACCGATATTTGCATTGTATTGCATCCATGCATTATTTCTTACTAGTTACTCGTCATAGTTCTTTCTGTACTATTACTTCATGGACTTGTCGGTTTTACTGTTAAAGGTTTGGTACTGCCTATTATAGTTGCCTTGTATTTTTTTCTAGTGATTTTTTGTCTTCAGCTATTATTTATGCTTATTACTCACTGATTCGGAGTACTCGCTTTACTCCTTACACCTTGTGTGCAGATCTAGGTGCATCACAGACTAAGGGATGACCTATCTAGCTGAGCATCATTTCACTAGGAGCATCGAGGTAGTTGCATGGTGTTCGCAGCTTTGATCCTTCCCTCTTATCCCTATCTTTCGTGACTTTGTTTCTTCTGGACAGTCTTGTTATAGGATGACACTCTCTATTAGAGGCTCGTGATCATGACACCAGATCCTATTTTGTGTTTATGTTCCAGTATTTTGTTGGATTTCAGCATATTACTCTGTATTTATAGTCTTCTAATAAAGTGGTTTGGTTACTTAATATTTGTGTTGAATTCTTGAACCACCATAAGTTGGGGTTATTGTTGAATGGTTGGGCTTGCCTAACAATGTGTTGGGCGCCATCACGACCGGGGTTTGGGTCGTGACAAGTTGGTATCAGAGCCTAGGTTACTTGGTCTCGCGAATCATGAGCCGGTTTAGTAGAGTCTTATGGATTTGTATGGAGATGTTTGTATTTATCTTCGAGAGGCTGCAAAACCTTTAGGAAAAACTTCATTTTCTTGAAATTCTTGTCGTGCGACTTTGTTCATTCAAGAACTAAACTTATGTATTCTATTCTCTCGTAGATGGCGAGAACCCGTGCTACCGAACGTGCCAGATGACCACCAGTACCACCTATTGGAGGCTGTGGATGCGGTCATGGTCGTGGTCGAGGTAGACCAGCGAGGGAAGCACCTATTGATCCACCAGCTGCCCCGGTTCAAGATCAGGCTCCTGCTGCAGATGTTCCAGCAACACCTGTTCAGGCACCGGCGGTGCCCATTGTGATTCTGGGCCTTCAGGAGGCCTTGGCTCGGATATTATTTGCTTGCAAGGGCCTAGCTTATGTGGTTTCAACCTCTACCATATCAGCTGCTTCTCAGGCAGGGGGAGGCAATCAGACCCACATTGCTCGCACACCTGAGTATGTTGTTTAGGGATTACAGACACCGTGAGTAGCCCCAACTCAGCCGGTAGCTCCAGTTGCACCAACTGCCCCAGTTAAACCCGTTGCACAAGCTCCAGACTATGTGGTTCCAACTATGCCATATGATGAGCAACGTCGTCTTGAGAGGTTCGGTAGGCTCCAGCCTTCGGTGTTCAATAGTGCGGAGGGCAAGAATGCCTAGGGTTTTCTTGACAAGTGTTAGCGTATGCTTCGCACCACATGGATTATAGAGTCGAGTGGAGTGTCTTTTACTACTTTCCAGTTCTCAGGGGCTGCATTTACCTAGTGGGAGGACTTTGAGAGGCGTATGCCTGTTGGTGCACCGCCCTTTACATGGATGCAGTTCTCCACTCTCTTTCTAGAGAAGTATGTACCGCAGTCTCGTAGGGAGGAGCTACATTATCAGTTTGAGTGGTTGAATCAGGGGGACATGTCTGTGACCTAGTATGAGATGAGATTTTTGCAGCTAGCCCGTCATGCTACTTGGATGACCCCGACAGATCAGGAGAGGATTAGGAGGTTCGTGGATAGCCTCAACTATTCACTCTGCATTTTGATGACCAGAGAGAGTGTTTTGGGAGCTTAGTTCAAGGAGGTAGTTGATATTGCTCGTGATATTGAGGTGATTCGCCACATGGAGCGTAAGGAGAGGGAGGCCAAGAGGCCTCAGAGTTCAGGCAGTTTTAGTGGTGCTCCGTCTAGGGGCCAGTTATAGCATGGTAGAGGTCATTCCTTCAGGACTTCTTAGTCAGCTCGCCCAGAGTATAGTGGGCCTTCTTTAGGCCTTGGTCATCAGGGATTCCAGCAGGGCCAACTTTCACTTAGTGCCCTTCCCGCATAGAGCTCTTCTCATGCCTCTTCAGCCCAGGTTTCTTCGGCAGTGAGGGCTTCCCTTCAGTCCCTTTTACCAGCACCAGAGAGTTGCTACAAGTGCCGTGAGTTTGGCTATATGAAGAGGGATTTTCCTCGACGTCATGGTGGTCGGTTTTAGTAGAGGGATCAGCCCCCGTCTTCTACCCCATCTACTTCAGCAGCCTCCCAATCAGGTAGGGGTGGGCGCCAGGCAGCCAGGGGCCACCCTAGGGGTAGAGATCGATCAGGCGGTCACCAGGATTGATTCTATGCTCTCCTAGACAAGAGGGATGCCATTGCATCAGATGCTGTTATCATATGTATTATCTAAGTCTACCACAAGGATGCCTTTGTCTTGTTTGATCCCGGTTCTACCTATTCCTATGTGTTTTCATATTTTGCTCATCACCTGGGTACGACCCATGGGTGTCATGCTTTACCTATGCATGTATATAACCCGGTGGGTGATACTATTATTGTAGACCATGTGTATTGGTCATGTCTAGTGACTATTAGGGGTCTGGAGACCCGAGTTGTCTTATTGCTGTTGAACATGGTCGATTTTGATGTTATTTTGGGCATGGATTGGCTATCTCTGTGCCATGCTATTCTAGAATGTCATGCTAAGGCAATAACATTGGCTATACTGGGTGTTCCGAGGATTGAGTGGTGTGGTAAGACTGACTATGTTCCCAGCAGGGTAATTTCCTTCCTAAAGGCCCATCAGATGGTCGGGAAAGGTTTTCTATCGTACTTGGCTTTTGTGAGAGATGTCGTAGTTGAGACTCCTAGTCTTGATTCTATTAACGTTGTGAGGGACTTCCATGATATGTTTCCAGCAGACCTGCCGAGCATGCCGCCGGACAGGGACATTGATTTTGGCGTTGATCTGGCGTCGGGCACTCAGCCCATTTCTATTCCTCCGTATCTCATGGCACCATCAGAGTTGAAAGAATTAAAGAATCAACTTCAGGAGCTTCTAGATAAGGGGTTCATTCGTCCGAGTGTGTCACTGTGGGGTGCACCGGTCTTATTTGTGAAGAAGAAGGATGGCACAATGATAATGTGCATTGACTATAGGCAATTAAACAAGGTGACATTGAAGAACAAGTATCCCCTGCCCCGTATTGATGATTTGTTTGACCAGCTCTAGGGGGCAAAGGTATTCTCCAAGATTGATCTCCATTCAGGCTATCACCAGCTGTTAGGGATTCAGATATGATGAAGACTACTTTCAGGACTAAATATGGGCACTATGAGTTTCTGGTTATGTCCTTTAGGTTTACTAATGCCCCAGCAACATTCATGCACTTGATGAACCGTGTATTTTGGCCGTTCTGGATTAATTTGTGATTGTTTTTATTGATGATATCCTGGTGTACTTGCGTAGCCAAGAGGAGCACGCACAATATTTGAGAGTGGTATTATAGAGATTGAGGGAGGAGAAGCTTTATGCAATGTTCTCCAAGTGTGAGTTCTGGCTTGGTTCTGTGACTTTCCTGGGGTACGTTGTGTCCGGTGATGGTATTCAGGTTAACCGAAGAAGATATAGGCGATTTAAAGTTGGCCTAGGCTATCCACAACCATAGAGATTCAGAGAGTCCTCGGTTTGGCGGGTTATTATCGCCAGTTCGTCTATGGTTTTTTCACCTATTACTTCTCCCTTGACCAAGTTGACGCAGAAGGGTGCACCATTTGTATGGTCGAACGAGTGCGAGGAGTGCTTTCAGAAGCTCAAGACAGCTTTGACCACAGCCCCAGTGTTGGTTCTACCATCTGCTACAGGTTCTTATATGGTATATTGTGATGCCTTGAGAAATAGGATCGGATATGTGTTGATGTAGGAGGGTAGAGTTATTGCATATGCTTCTCATCAGTTGAATCCCCATGAGAAAAACTACCCCGTACATGATTTGGAGGCACTACTTGTATGGAGTATCTTATGAGGTATTCACGGATCACCGCAGTCTT